>KZ062334.1:127909-139039 GCA_002091835.1 Anopheles maculatus
AAAATCTAATTAATCAAAACAGTTGTATATGTAAACAAAATCAAAATAATACACTTTTTTGAGGAACTTTTGTAACATTTATCTTTCCAAGCACTGATTATACTCTTTTTTAAACATTATTCTGTCAACATCAAGTTTTAGTAAGTTTACAGCATATGTAAATCCTGAAACAAACCTCGCCAACCAGCAGGACGACTTCAAACTTTCCCACTGTGTATGGTGGCACTACAGCTATAGCGTTGTGGGAGTTTTATGTAAATTTATCAAATTATTTGAATCTTGCGCTCGAAACAGTGGCGTCGTTCGTGTCCTTTCTCCGATGGGACATGCAAGGTGACACCCGTGCGCTTACTACATCTCTCTAACGCATCAACTCACACCCAAAACACTGAAACCCCCCGGCTCAGGATCCCTGGGTGGGACGATAATTTTGTCGCCCGAAATCGATCCGAAGAAGAAGCAGTTCGAGCAGTTCCCTGGTGTTCGCGCGTCCCTTATTATACGCCGGTCGTCCCCAAGACGAGCGTAGTGTAATCAGTGCAAAAGGCAAAAATTTAATTTTAATCAAAAAACCCCTGGTCCATCCGGCGCCCTCCCGTTTCGCGAACATCAAACGATACCGATCGGGTTCCGGAACCTTTCGGAAACTCGGCTGGAGGCTGCACATTTACACGTTTGTTGCACCTGGCGACCCCGATATTATGCGACCCATGGGCAGGGTTCTATGTGCGCGCTAGTAAAATGACCAAAACGCTCCGCTTCGTTCGTTCTAACGAGAGACCGGTGTCGGTGTCGGTCGTTATGGTTGCGTTTAACATTTCCCATTCCCTGGAAGTCCGGTGGTTCCTAGGGGGGGTGTGCTTCTAAGGGGAATGAAGTTATTTGTTTTAAAATTGCACTTTTCACCGTAACCGTACACGACCGGTGTGCGTGTACGCAATGGTTGCACCGGCCCCACACGATGAAGGGCAGCAGAGTGTTTGTGTGATCGAAGCGAGGGATGGTTTTGCATTTTATTGACATTACAATGTTGCTCAAGTGATGTTATGAAAATTTCCTGTGATCCTAGCACATCCGCTGCATCGTGCAAGTGCATCGTGGTGCGGCTGCCACGTGCACTCACCGTTTGCAATTGACTGTAATTTAAGTGATACTGTGGTTGAGTGGTAAAACATGATTCCTGGCTGCCCGGTACGATAAGCCTTTTTGCGCTTTACAACAATGCTGCAAACACGTACACGTACGCTGACGAGATTTGCTTGGAAGCATTTGCAAATATATTGCCACGCTGGAACTTACTTCAAAAGGCATGCCAGGGCAGAAGTGTACGCTGGTATGGTGGTGGTGATAAAAGAGCCAGTCGTTGAACTGGATCCGTACCACATTGGACGTTTGTTTGTGGAAGGAAAGTGTAAGAATTTGCATAACGCATCGAATGCTTTGATTGGTCGCATCGAACCTTACTTATATGGGAATGGGATATGGATTTGATGAGATTGAATTGGAAAAATATGTTTCTTTTGCCTATGCCAGACTGTTGAAAGCAAAATGTCTGATCCCCTTAACAGATTTACCTAAGTTTTGCTTGGTAAGCTGGTTGGTTTTTTATCTTTTCTTTGGTTTCTATCTAACTTTACGTGCTTGTGGCTTTACACTATAAGATAGAGATGATATTAATTGAACATTTTAAAAGAAGAATTCTAGAAACACATTGCCACATGAAATATCTTCTACGACGTCCCAACATAGTGTGCTTTAAACTTAATCAAGCCGTTCGAGAGTATACATGTTTTCAGCTCTTTCAAAGTCTTGACAATCAGATGCTCCTCTATCTGAGGATACATAATAGAAAAGAGGAACTCTGATTAAGGCTCTATCGAGAACCGTCGACAGATTCAATGGGTAATTATGTCAAACAATTCCGATCTTATCCACGTACTTAATGCACGTTTTCTAAGATGTCCGTTGAGCCCAAAATATGACGATTGAGCCTTTTAAATCCACCAGGTCCACGAGTTTTCCCCATCAACTTCTGGCGAATTGGCTGTAGCAAGGCTTGAGACTCTATCAATGTTCTTCGCTTTTCTTCAACAAGGAGAAGATGTTGTAAATGAAAATGAAGAAATTGAATTATCTTTAACCAGAGGTCAGTGTCTGTACAAGTACGGCGATCTCACCAGTGTGCAGCAAATAAGGCTGGCCAGGCTCCTATGAGCTCGTCGTGTCATGAGAATTGCACCGGACGACCCAACCCTTGGGACCCAGCTCCTGGCCCAAACTGAGATGGAGTGATTGCGTTAGCTCGTGCTCGAGAAATTTCGAGGACTTCTACAGCAGCCCAAACGGTTATTGTGTCCAGTAAGTGAATACATAGTAGTCGAGATCTCGACACAACTAAAAACTAACTGATAACACTGTAAATTGTTGTCTATACCGAAAAGAGAATAGAATTTTGTGAGGAATGGCGAGGACCCAGCATGATCACATAAAAAGTCTTTAAAATTAGTTTAATTGTTTAATGCTTACGTTAGTTTGGAATGCTTACACTGGCGTAGTACAGACTCTGCTAGTTTTAAAATAATGTGACTAGAAACTGAAGCTCTTGCTTGCTTGACTATTTCAAAGAGCTGGTTTGGATGCCGAACAACGTTACCATTCGTTATTCATTCAGCAACTTATCACTCATTTTACCCTTTTACGGATATTGTTTAAGCGTGAAACAAACTATTCCACCTTTAAGTATATTTGATACTTAAAGACCCTCGTGCACAACTATTTAAGATACTGGAATCGAATAAAATCGTTATAAGAAGGTTTCCTACATTCTTCAATTAAAACAAGACATATCCAGCGCATCAGCTTCAACAAAGATTCACCGGCGACACAAATCGTAACAGATCATCATAAGCTTTAATTCTATCAAGCAGCGGGATATCAAACTAACAAATGTTACAAAAATGGTTCACCTTCTTTGTGCTGGAGTAGTGCCTTCCATTCGCAAAAGCGCAAAAACGAGCCATACCGGGCTGTCGTGCCGTGATGGTGTTATGATCGGATTTAGCTGTCGCCTAAGCAGCCAGAGACACCTGTGCCGACACTTTCTGTGACTTGGTGACTGATACGTTCCCTTTCACGGACGCTTCCCATTTTTCACGAACGAAATGCCGGTGTCCGTTTGATGGATTTATCCGATTAGACATCACAGGTTTAGCACCCCCTTTTGTTTTGGAAGGGAACGGGAGATAGAGAGAAAGACAGTGAGGGATGGACCGGTCCGGACAGTGCCGGAACTAATCGATCATAAACAATTACGCCTCTTGGGCGCCGATCGATGATGATGGTTTAACAAATGAAAAACGATTATCTGTCGACCGAGTAGAGAGTGACAGTGGTTTTTTGGGTAGCGTGTAGTTCTGTTCCGAAACTATTTTTCCACCCTTTTTCTTAAGCCTAACCTTATCTGTTAAAGCAAACTAAAACCTGTACGAATCTATTCCATCGATCGTAACCAATGCACTGACGCAACAATTCCGCATGTACAGCGCGGTCTTCAGTGGTAAAAGAATCCTAATTATGCATGCACATACCAGTGACCATTTTTATGCTAATCGCATCAGCGTAACAAAAGACATGCACCACGAAAGGGCCGGGATCATCACCGACGCCCGGCGAATGAATTATTTTGCCCTTTATCATCGGGGCCGACACTCTGCCAGGGGAGGGAAAAGGCAGACAGGCAGACGGACAGACAGGCAACATATTTGAGTTCCGTCCCGGTTCTGGTTTCTCCCGTTTGCTTACGATGATTCCCCGACCGGCAACGCAAGGATCGGCTCGTATGTTGGCTGTCGAACAAGGGAAAAGTGGAACGCTCGGTATGATACGGCTCGGGAAAACCGCGACCATTTTGAGGTGGGGTGGTAGTGGGGTTTGTGCCGTAGGTTCTGCTTCGTACGCTTGTTTTCCTGCTGACAGCCAGTTCAAGAATCAGCTTCCTTCGGTGTATGCCAGAGGAGCGAAATATTAAAGCTAACCGGAAATCGATGCACTTGCTGCGCGTGGTAACAGCTGAACGCGAGGGAACGAAAGTTGTATTTTTTTCTAAATCTCACAACGTGCCCAAGGTACGAGGGTGAACTGTACGTGTGTGTATAAGCGGTAGTAAGTTTTTTGGCGGAACTAATCTCCCGGTGGGTGGTGGCTTACGCGAAACACGGAACAAACAAAGCTTAAAAAAATAGAGCTCAAGCTAAACGGAACACGACGACAACGATTGTATGTGTTTTATTTGGACTGAATTTGTTTGATTTTGTGACCGTTGTTAAGATCGGTGGAACAACAGCATCGCTCGGACTGGGTTAAATCTTCACTGTATCAAAGCTAATAACAGTTCAGGAGGAGATTTGCAGAAATACATATACTGGGCTTTATATATCATTTATTAGACGAAATCACGGTCATGGGCAAAACGGATGGCGCCCGCTGTCACCAAGAGACATCGTCATACAAGATACCTTTTCGTCTATGAAACGTTGCCGTCCATTGGGCCTCGTCTACCAAGAGACCTCGTCATCCAAAGGGTCTCAGAAAAGAAGGGGCCTCGTCTACCAAGAAACGTGGTTGTCCATTCTCACCAACCATGGAGGTCCCTTCCAAAGAGAACTTTTTGGTTAAGATAGGCTAAAAAAACTTTAGCCTTATCGTCCAAAGACCTTGTCGTCCAAAGCGTCTAAGACTTGTGATTAAATTCCAGCACCGACGGTTCTCACCCATGGAAAAATGACACAGTAACTACAGACAAAACAAAGTCAATGAAACCAAAAATGAAAGGCCAAGATGTCCTAAGGAATAGTCCTACAGAATAACTACAAGTTTCACGTATAGGTTGAATCGTAAAGGAGTGGGAAAGTGCTTACTTTTAAACTCGAATTATTATTTGAAGAAATAACTCCATGCAACCTTAATTTCTTGTAGTTTTAATAAGCAAAAAAACAGTAATAGAGCTATTTTATCCACACAAAAATGTGTGCTTCGTCAAGTTCTTAAAAAACGTTGACCACGTTCGACAAAAAGTCGCAGCTGTCGCATCCTCTTATGTCGACTTTTCAATTTCGATAGCGTATGGCTGGTGGAATAAGGCTACCTACAGTACGAAATGACCCTTTTTTATTCCCTTGTGACACTCTGGCCGTGTTGGACGATACGACCCGATTAAAGAGATTTAAATTTCGATCAATAATCGAATGACCTTGAAGCAGCAGTACTGGTCAATCCGTGCAGCAGATCTTATTACTCTTTAAGTGCATTTAAGCCTAAATGTTGACCATAGGTTTTAACCATTTGCGTTACATTCCTCGGGAATACTAAACCTATTTATTTACTTAATGTGATGGCATGTTATTATGATCCACACTCCACACTAAAACAAAAACACATTTCTCTTCCAAAAACCAATTCCCGGACAATAAGTTTTTCCACACGTATCAATTAGTCTGTGCCTCCTAGTACCTGGAACCGACGGGCAGTGAGCACTCGCCGGTCTGGGTCTGTGACTCCCAGTAGACCTTGAAACCACCAACCCACCACCGGCGTCGTTCCCAGTGCCAGTCTCATTTCGCAGCTCATTCACTATTCATCGGTCGGTGTTAATTATGGAATTCGTTTGTTTTCGACGACGGAACGACGAAAACTTTTCACTGCCGGAAGTTGGCTAGAATTACGTTTGGCACGGTGAAAGCACGGACGGAGTGGGAAACAGAGACGTAATCACTCGGGTCGGTACGAAAGGGTGAAATGTTAACACCTCAAACCCTTGCCGACGCCTCCATTTTCTCAACAACTTGTCTTGGTGATTTGTCCGCGATAGATGGAATAAGTTATTGTTGACATGATTTGTTCCAGTGTCATCTCAATTGTGGTGTTAATGATTGTTAAGGTGAGAATGATTATTTAGTAGTAAACAAAATACAATAATCAATTCACCCATCAAAAGCCGCACGTTAAACGATTTTCAATAGATTAATCGCATTTAATCAAAATATGGTTTCCCTTGTCCCTAAAATTGAATTTAGTTTTTAAATCACAATTGTACAATTCTTAACATAACTATATGGTCACTTGTTTTATGAGAATTATACAAAAGCGGGAAGAGAACTGTAAAATTGATGCTCTTTGGTAGTTAAAAAGTAACAATTAGTATGCATTTAAAATGAGTTGAGCAGCCCAGAGTTTTAAAAATAATTTAACCATATCTTTTCAATATTCCTTCATATTTTTATCTACTCTTTTTGCGTTCTCTAGTACATCTTACGGGATTATAATAATTATCTTAATATTATTTCTATATATTTTATAAAGTTATTGGCAGAGCAGAGTATTTAAAAAGATACATTAAAAGGAGATTTAAAAACTACTATATTTAGACTCTAAATACTATAAGATAAGGCATCAAAACACGTTACAAAGTTGCACAATTGCTCGGATAATCGTAAAACTATAGTTAACTTAGGGCGAAGTTTACAAAGTATTAAACTTGCCAAAAATAATAATTGTCTGTGAACGTTCTTCTTTAAACCTGTAATGGCTTAAAGCCCATTTTTCTAAGCATGTTATTCACTGATTTTAAACTGTTAAATCATAAAAATCAACACTCCTTGCGTTGTGTACCGTGCACTGCGTACAATACAACAAAAGCCAAAACCGAAATCACTACAATCAGAACACCAGCCGTCGTCGACCCGCAACATCGATCGATCTTTCTGCCGACGCGTCGACATGTGGCGCGCGACAGGAAGCAATACTTAAATAAACATTTCGCTCAACATTATGTAACATTTATTCCTATCAACACCTTGCCCCGGCTAGCGTGGGCCGAACCGACCGCGCCGGGGAAAAAGAGTTAAAAACCCATCGCGAACGATCATCACCACCGTCCCGACGGATTGTTCGCTCGTAATGAGGCACACAGCCGGGAAAAGAGCCGGTAACCGTCGGGCCGTCGAAACAGTTATATATCTTTCAACTCCTGCCGGCAAAGAAAGGGCCTCACCTCGGGAGGTCTCTCCAGCAGCCGTCTTAATCGTGAGACGAGAGACGAGAAGACAACCGAGTGTCACCAAATAATGTCTTCGCCTGTTCGGGGTTTCAGCTTTTAGCCTTCGTCATCGATTTATTCTTCCGCCAGATGCTTCCATGTTGCATGTCAGGCCGAAAGGTGGTGCCGTATCGTATTGCTTAACGCAGCCCAGGAAAGAGTTTCCACTTTTCCTAAAATCAAAATACCCAGCTGAGTGACTCACAAGAGCAAAACGTTACTGGCAAAATTAGTAAAATATGCTAAACAGTAGTAACGTACACACACACACGTGCACGTAACAATTTATGCTGACAAGACTGAAAGACTGATGTGAAGCTAACAACATGATGCGTTGAATGTAATTAAATTGTCTTTTGTGTCTTGTGTGTACCACAGATTCATCGTGAGTCAGGTTTGAATAAATTAAAACAATCGTAACACGTGTTTCCGGTGGCGGTTATGAATATTCGTTGTAGGATAAAACATTGTAAAACATAACTTCATTTATTTATATAAAATAAGTGTTACAGGTTTTTGAATAGGAAATTGTTACTCAACTTCCAAAATGAGGTAGTTTTTTTTGACGAACAACACGGCCAATAATAACACCTATACAGACTTCACTAGACGAAGGGACTCAGCTGACTCTTAACTCTGATTTAGGATGCAAATTCAAGTCCCAATCCAAGGTCAACTTCAAGTAAAGTGCTCTACAAAATAATAATATTTCTCATAAACCAACACAAAAACAATATTTAAAATGCTTATATATCTAAAAGGCCATCAAAACCGTTCTTTGTTTTAGTGATTTTTATACAAACAGTTATAAGGACATGGATTAAAATAAACCTAATCCAATCAACAATAATTAACGTTAAAAAAATGTTAAATAAACTTAGCTGGATTAACAAAAATAAGTATGAGTTAGCTTCAAATATTTGTTTAATGGTCTAGTTTATAATTTTACGGAGTTATTCAAGTCGTAGAAGTGTTCACATGAATAAAACAAGCCGTACAACAAAATGCACAAAACTTTACTGCAAATTACTTTTATCGCAAACAGCGGATTGTTTTAAACACATGAACACTTGTTTAATGGTCTTAAACATTCTGTAAATTGTTTCAAAACCTGTTCTATTGAGCATTTTTCAATGAGGAAATTCTCAAATCTGGCTACTTCTTTTTGAGTCTTGTACTGGAACAAATAGAATCTAAAATTTTGTATAAAAAGTAATCGAATAATCGAAACATAAAATGCAGTTCAAACTGTATGTATCCCATAAATACCGTCGGTACTTGTAATATTCAAGACAAATTGGTGCCATAACACACTCAACAGTATAGAACATTCAAGCAATAAAAATAAAGATAAGTTAAATAATTAATAAAACACCGGAAGCCACATATAGTTCACTTACAGTACGATAACTTTGGTTGCTGATCAATCATTTTCCACCCAGTATCACTAAAGGGTCGCAACCAATTTACCCCGAACTGGTAGGGCAGAAGGGATGTTGTCACCTGATTTTATTTGTTGTCTATTATCATTCACATCTCCCGGAAGTTCACTCTTAACCGACGATAATGTTCGATAGTAATATTAACGCTTGTTGCACTATGTTTAATGTTCAAAGTAACACGCACTACTAACAATCATTATAACACAACCCTGTTACATTAACTCCCATGAACGGATACACACATTTGACACCTTTTAAAGCACACATTTTTGCACAAGAAAATCACCAAATCACTCGAAAACTTTTAAAATGGCCGCATAGTTTTACCCTGCCATGATGTTTGGCGCAGACAAAACGAACTGAAATTGCACGCGACTTACTAACCTGCCCGTGCATTTGTTAACCGTACCGCGGGGTTACTACTACTTCGTTCGCCTCGTGTGTGCGGTTTGGTTGTCGTTGGATCCGATCTAGTCAGCATCGGAACGGAAATCTCCTTAACATCGTGTCGCTCCAACCATCATCTCTCGCACTAACCATCTCTGGCTGCACTCTGGAGAAGATGTTTTTTGGAATCAAACACACACACACACACATTCACCACGGATTGGAACTGCATCCGATGATTGCGAAGTAGCAAATGTTTCGTACACTTTGTTTGATTTGTATGACGGTATCCATGTTTTGTGAGACGATCCTTCACACAACTCGTTACCAATCTGTTTACAGATTACATCACACACACACACGCACACATTCACGACACGGTCAATTCTTTTCGTGTATCTCACCGGATAAGAGGCGATGCTTACTGGCGTATCTGCTACATTGCGCTACACTAACAAATTCCGTACAGAAAGATGATCGAGCGGATTTGTTTCAGACTTTCTCTGAGACAGACACAACCACTGGCGCTAGTAGCAGGTCTCGTCAACAACATTCTGTACTACTACTTACACACAATGGTCACACCAACACTACGATGTCGGTCGGAGCACACAACGATGACTACTGATCATCCATTGGCTTCGTTCCAGGTTCTAGTAAACAAGCCACCGTGCTGTTGTGGTTGTGTAGTAGTGTCGTGGCTCACCGAAGCATTCTTAAGTGTGCGGTAAGGTAAGCGAATCCTTCCTCATTGATGCCAAACGCGCTACACAACACAACACAATCAGGTAATCAGGCCGCTAGCGTCACAACAAGGGAGAGAATTTGCGTGTTATCTTGTCATCTCCGGTAGAAATTCTATTCGTTGGGAAAAGGCTTCGAAAAAACAGCTCTTCGGATTTAGTAAAGGAGAAATTGACTAGAAAAGGGGAAAATTGTAACTCTACCAAAGAACCCAAAGGTATGCACGAACGGCATGGTGGATAGGCCACCGTCATTACACAAACAGAACAGATAACCGATTTTTCCCGATTCTTACGTAAAACATGCGTTTTCCTTTTGCGGGAAAAAGCATAGGAAAATGATTCAAATCCTCTCATCGACTGAACCGCCTTGAGAACTAAAATGGCGGATGAATGGAAAAGAGGGCGTGGTTTAGGGTTTGCATGCAACCAAAACCGTCACCAGATGGCACTGATGTTTTAGGCTGCGTACGTGATTATTTCGCACGTTTATGGCATGCCGTTTCCTGACTGCTGATGCTAGTAGTGCTTTAACCGTAGTATTTTCCCGACGTTTTGCTGATTTATCTGGCCATACTCGACAAAAACAAAACTACCATAAGGTACTCCAGAGGTGCTTGGGAGATTGAGCGCAGGGCCAGTCACCCTATCTCAAGTACGTTGTTGACTACGGAAAGCAGCAACATTTTCACTAGAACCGCGATCCTTTTCTATAAATCAAACCCCGATCTTGGAGCATTTGGTGATGATATTCGTTGTGATATATACGTATACTCAAGAAAACAGTGCAAAGCACCACGTATTAGAGAAGAGTGAAAAAGGGTACAAGAAATCAGCATTTTCACTGATCGTACGTAGTAGTATGGCTTTTATTATTCTCCTACATTCCATTATACTGATTCTAGGATGAGCAAAATGTGTGTATGGTTATGGTTTCTGGGTCCTGTTGAGATACGTTCGGTTATCATTTCCTAGAGAGCTAGAGCTTCTATTACACATGAGCTGTACCCATTGGTACAGTTTGCTTACATGCTATAAAATGGTTATCTGTTTGGTTTTTGAATTGCCTGCCTGCTGTTATTTAATGGTACTCTGTTTTATACATTCCTATAAAATAACGCATTTGGAAGATGTTGATACAGTTCTCGTTTGAGTTTTGTTTTATATTATTGAGTAGCCTGTTGTTAATTGATAAGCAGCTACGCCTGCCGCCGCATTAAATTGTCGTCCACACACATTTTGTCTAAGTCTACAAAGGTTAACAGCAGCACGAGGGAATGAATTGTAATGTGTTGAGAATTTCGCGCTTCTTGGTACACTCACGCTCAAAACGCTCCAATTGCTATGCCGATCCATTGCTTTGTATGCAAACTTTCTAAAAACATTTTAACCCTAAAACCCTTGTTTCAATTGTATCACTTGTACATCTGATTCAGTTGCTCTCGATCAACTGTGAGGGAAAATG
>KZ062334.1:139319-167675 GCA_002091835.1 Anopheles maculatus
CACATGAACACTTGTTTAATGGTCTTAAACATTCTGTAAATTCTTTCAAGGCCTGTTTTATTGAGCCTTTTCCAATGGGGAAATTCTCAAATCTGATTACTTCTTTTTAAGTCTTGTACTGGAACAAATTAACTTACAAATGTTTATGAAAAGTAATCGAATATCCGAATAATCGAAACAGAGAATGCAGTTCAAACTGTATATATCCCATAAATACCGTCGGTACTTGTAATATTTAAGTCAAATTTGTACCATAACACCCTCAACAGTATAGAACATTCAAGCAATAAAAATAAAGATAAGTTAAATAATTTATAAAACACCGGAAGCCACATATAGTTCACTTACAGTACGATAACTTTGGTTGCTGATCAATCATTTTCCACCCAGTATCACTAAAGGGTCGCAACCAATTTACCCCGAACTGGTAGGGCAGAAGGGATGTTGTCACCTGATTTTATTTGTTGTCTATTATCATTCACATCTCCCGGAAGTTCACTCTTAACCGACGATAATGTTCGATAGTAATATTAACGCTTGTTGCAGTATGTTTAATGTTCAAAGTAACACGCACTACTAACAATCATTATAACACAACCCTGTTACATTAACTCCCATGAACCGATACACACATTTGACACCTTTTAAAGCACACATTTTTGCACAAGAAAATCACCAAATCACTCGAAAACTTTTAAAATGGCCGCATAGTTTTACCCTGCCATGATGTTTGGCGCAGACAAAACGAACTGAAATTGCACGCGACTTACTAACCTGCCCGTGCATTTGTTAACCGTACCGCGGGGTTACTACTACTTCGTTCGCCTCGTGTGTGCGGTTTGGTTGTCGTTGGATCCGATCTAGTCAGCATCGGAACGGAAATCTCCTTAACATCGTGTCGCTCCAACCATCATCTCTCGCACTAACCATCTCTGGCTGCACTCTGGAGAAGATGTTTTTTGGAATCAAACACACACACACACACATTCACCACGGATTGGAACTGCATCCGATGATTGCGAAGTAGCAAATGTTTCGTACACTTTGTTTGATTTGTATGACGGTATCCATGTTTTGTGAGACGATCCTTCACACAACTCGTTACCAATCTGTTTACAGATTACATCACACACACACACGCACACATTCACGACACGGTCAATTCTTTTCGTGTATCTCACCGGATAAGAGGCGATGCTTACTGGCGTATCTGCTACATTGCGCTACACTAACAAATTCCGTACAGAAAGATGATCGAGCGGATTTGTTTCAGACTTTCTCTGAGACAGACACAACCACTGGCGCTAGTAGCAGGTCTCGTCAACAACATTCTGTACTACTACTTACACACAATGGTCACACCAACACTACGATGTCGGTCGGAGCACACAACGATGACTACTGATCATCCATTGGCTTCGTTCCAGGTTCTAGTAAACAAGCCACCGTGCTGTTGTGGTTGTGTAGTAGTGTCGTGGCTCACCGAAGCATTCTTAAGTGTGCGGTAAGGTAAGCGAATCCTTCCTCATTGATGCCAAACGCGCTACACAACACAACACAATCAGGTAATCAGGCCGCTAGCGTCACAACAAGGGAGAGAATTTGCGTGTTATCTTGTCATCTCCGGTAGAAATTCTATTCGTTGGGAAAAGGCTTCGAAAAAACAGCTCTTCGGATTTAGTAAAGGAGAAATTGACTAGAAAAGGGGAAAATTGTAACTCTACCAAAGAACCCAAAGGTATGCACGAACGGCATGGTGGATAGGCCACCGTCATTACACAAACAGAACAGATAACCGATTTTTCCCGATTCTTACGTAAAACATGCGTTTTCCTTTTGCGGGAAAAAGCATAGGAAAATGATTCAAATCCTCTCATCGACTGAACCGCCTTGAGAACTAAAATGGCGGATGAATGGAAAAGAGGGCGTGGTTTAGGGTTTGCATGCAACCAAAACCGTCACCAGATGGCACTGATGTTTTAGGCTGCGTACGTGATTATTTCGCACGTTTATGGCATGCCGTTTCCTGACTGCTGATGCTAGTAGTGCTTTAACCGTAGTATTTTCCCGACGTTTTGCTGATTTATCTGGCCATACTCGACAAAAACAAAACTACCATAAGGTACTCCAGAGGTGCTTGGGAGATTGAGCGCAGGGCCAGTCACCCTATCTCAAGTACGTTGTTGACTACGGAAAGCAGCAACATTTTCACTAGAATAGTGCTTTAACCGTAGTATTTTCCCGACGTTTTGCTGATTTATCTGGCCATACTCGACAAAAACAAAACTACCATAAGGTACTCCAGAGGTGCTTGGGAGATTGAGCGCAGGGCCAGTCACCCTATCTCAAGTACGTTGTTGACTACGGAAAGCAGCAACATTTTCACTAGAACCGCGATCCTTTTCTATAAATCAAACCCCGATCTTGGAGCATTTGGTGATGATATTCGTTGTGATATATACGTATACTCAAGAAAACAGTGCAAAGCACCACGTATTAGAGAAGAGTGAAAAAGGGTACAAGAAATCAGCATTTTCACTGATCGTACGTAGTAGTATGGCTTTTATTATTCTCCTACATTCCATTATACTGATTCTAGGATGAGCAAAATGTGTGTATGGTTATGGTTTCTGGGTCCTGTTGAGATACGTTCGGTTATCATTTCCTAGAGAGCTAGAGCTTCTATTACACATGAGCTGTACCCATTGGTACAGTTTGCTTACATGCTATAAAATGGTTATCTGTTTGGTTTTTGAATTGCCTGCCTGCTGTTATTTAATGGTACTCTGTTTTATACATTCCTATAAAATAACGCATTTGGAAGATGTTGATACAGTTCTCGTTTGAGTTTTGTTTTATATTATTGAGTAGCCTGTTGTTAATTGATAAGCAGCTACGCCTGCCGCCGCATTAAATTGTCGTCCACACACATTTTGTCTAAGTCTACAAAGGTTAACAGCAGCACGAGGGAATGAATTGTAATGTGTTGAGAATTTCGCGCTTCTTGGTACACTCACGCTCAAAACGCTCCAATTGCTATGCCGATCCATTGCTTTGTATGCAAACTTTCTAAAAACATTTTAACCCTAAACCCCTTGTTTCAACTGTATCACTTGTAGATCTGATTCAGTTGCGCTCGATCAACTGTGAGGGAGAATGTATGTGTAGGAATGCATGCATCGTTAGTGGAACTGAGAATTATGGAATAGTGTCGTATGTTTGATTATGCGGGTTTATGGTTTAAGAGGTTTAAGATGAACTTTATTACATTCTCCTCCGTTCCGAAATTTCGGGGAGTGTACGTTTAGTAGTGGTCCAGTCGGCTCAACAGATGTGGAGCAGCAACGTTGATAAAACAGCAAAAGGCACAGATGTTAGAAAGATTTAAGATGCTTTGCTTCTTTTACAATCGAGATAGTTGGGTTGTTGGAACGAGGACGAGTTCACGATTGCTGCTAGTACTTAGAATAGGCACCGGCAGCTTATACGCTGTGTGTGTGTGTGTCCAGGATTACGTACACGCTAACGTTATGCCACTACTGTTTTTCTCCAATATAAGAATTTCATGTAATAGACTAGCCACACTCGCAATAGTTGTACCACACATGTAACAATAGACAGAAAAGAGGCGAATGAGGTCTATGAGACCCAAAGCCTCTATAAATAAATAAAAAAAAAAACTACTGTTTTTCTCTTTACCTATCACACTACATCTCGTTTTGTGAGACATTCGCACTGCGCTGACTAAAGTTATCGAGATCGAACAATATTTCGCGATCGCTGACTTATAATTAACATTATTAAATAAATTAAGGGAGGAACGAAAAAATGAATCTTTGGTTCTTGTGTGTGTGTGTTTTAGATGATTTCACTAGAATAAACATATTTAAGGTAAAAGTAGCGCATTAATTTCAGAATGGTTTCACATTTTGCGGCAACGTTCGCAGATGATATCGAAATGGTGTAGCACTTCCTGCTTTAGAGTGACAGTGTGAAATAAGGTGCAACTATTGCGATGTCATCTGAGAGCATTCGACCGTAATGGCACTCTGAAATCAACTGCCGCTGTGTTGCCTTATCGTGACATAAAATTAATTATTCTATTGAAATAATCTGAAGTCTATAACAAATTAAATAAGCTAGTATACTTCCCCTTAAGCTGATGACTAGAGTAAGTTACATAAATTGTTAAGATCACAATGTCAAACATTAAATCATACTCATGCCATGCTTTAAATTGACATCATCTAGTGCTTTAGATATGTTTTCTTCGTACAGTTTAGCCTTTATGGTCTCCTTGTATGATCTACAATCCCTACGATGACTTGCTTTCGCTAGTGTAGCGCATATTATGAGAGGAACGGTTTCAGTTTTGTATATAACCTTGCACAGTTTAACTTCTACGTTCATCCGGCATAACTATCGGAACACATGACACACTCATAAAGAGACACCCGCTCCTACACGCTATCTCATATACACGTGTATGTTGTATACAATTTCTAGTTATATCTAAAACAGTAGAGAAAGGCTACAGGTTTCTTTTGTCTTTTTAGTCGTCTTTTTTAGTCACTGGCAATCTTCTGTATGATGTATGATGCTTTATCAAAGCAGTTCCCTGCCCCCCTATTTTCCTACTCCTATATGCTAGTGTTTGTAAGTTTGGTTTGGTTTTCAATTGCATTATAGTGTAACGCTTCTTCTACGCACAATCACTCACACTCGTGCTAAACACTCGTTTTTTGTTTGTAATTAAATGAGCTTTCGTCTTTAACGCTAATGTGTAATATGTAGTAAATGACTAGAAGTACTACTGTCGGATCGGGCACCACATTCGATCGATCGCTTCCATGTAAATCATCGTTCACCACCACCGTAACCGACTGACTAGAGTAAATGGAGAAGGAACACTTAAGGCTTTCCGTTTGAGTGAGGAAACTATTCATCCAAAGTTGCTACACTTGCTTTTTAACACTGCTCGCGTCGCGAAGGAATTAGAGGATCGCTTGTATAGCTAACCCACACTGTATCTGCACACTCACTGCTTTATTGATCATTTATAGTACTTTTCTATGGTAAAGAGTGTGTGTGTGTGTGTTTGTTTTTTTTGTTCTTATCAGCTATTAAGCTCCAGCATTACCGACATTGTCAAATCGCATGGTTTGATCAATTCATTGTTCCACTTTTAAATTCCCTGCTTTATCGCACCAATTACAAACACTGCTTACCTTAACGGTCAAACAGCCGGCGTCATTGTATATTGCACACAGCCGATGAGCCTGCACCGGAATTGTCTAAGCGCCGTTTCATGCCCTCCAGATACACCTCCCGATTGAACAGTCCTGCTGCGAGGGGTACGCTGTGAAGGGGAGGAAGACGAAAATTTTGTTTAAATTAATGAAATGAAATTTTTAAATCAATTAAAGCAACAATTAATTTTTAAATCTACACGTGAACCTTCGATGGCATCCTGCCGATGTTCTGTGGACATCATAGAGGACGCGCATCGTTGGAGCTCGAGCAAAGTAAATTATTTTCCCTTAATCATCAATAAATTTCCTCTCATTGTAGGTAGAGTTTATTGGAAATGTTAAAAAACGAAATATTTACAACGTTTTGAATAATAGCCTTTCGTTTCCGGACACAAAAATGGACATGGACGTTTAGTGAAGAACACGTTACGTTGGGAATAAATAGCAGAATCCGACGTTTACTGAACCGATCACGAGAAGAGGGAGGATCTTTTGAAAGGGTAGCCGTCGTGCTGAAATAACCAGAAGAAAAACCAAACAGTGGAGATTCGTATCTGCTACCAAGGCTTGGGGAAGAACGGACGTTGCCAGATTTGCCAAAATCAAACAGATAGGCTCTTTCCAGGACGTGTGTCTCACTAGGATAAGGTCCAATATGATTGAGAAGCAACAAAACAGAGCTTCTTCTTCTTAAAACATGCATAATCTACTGGGCCCCCTCTTAAGCAAAGTAATGATCGTTACTTACGTGTCAATACCGGGTCGAATAATGTTTCGAAACAGCGCCCAAACAGGCTTGTGATCGGATGACGTGATGCTCTGCACCGAATCGTACGCGAGACATTTGACCGGCGATGGTGGATGTGAAATTTTACCCCCGGGCGGTAAATTTGAGCCCCGCCGATGAACCGTCGTTACTGGCAGGGGCTTAAACTTGTACAGAATCCGATCGGTGTAAGCAGGAGCACGCTGTTTGCTCGACGAATCGAAACGCTGCGTACCGGGATCGTACTGAAAGCGGAAGCAAAGATAACATTAGCACGATAACAACACACGTTTGCCGAATCACTCCAACTTACCTTATAGGTTGGTGGGAAGGTAATTTTCGCCTCCCGGAACCCCCGAAAAGCGGCCCCATCCGACAGCACCGACGTAAGCTGATCCGTATGCATAAACCCGTGCGGCAAGTGGGCCGGCAGCGGGAACTGTGTCGTTTCGATCCACTGCATCAACTTATCCCTCGGTTCGCTCAGCCGAAAATTCAAATCTCCACACCAATACACGCTGTCAAAGTTTTGCGTCACATCCTTGTTCCGGTGCTTCACCGTTAGGTTCCGCGGAAGATCGAGTGCGTGAATGATTTTCTTCACGTCCGATACCCGTTCCTTAACCTTTTGCTGGTGCGCCGTCAGGTGGGACGTCACGAACAGGAACGATGTGCCGAACAGGCAGAAAGAGATCGCTACCGCACCCTTCGTACGGAAAGCGGTCCCAGGCCGTACCGAAAGACACGCATCCTCCGGCTCGGAGCAAAACCAAATCAAATCACGCCGAATAAAGGCGGCCAAATGAAGCGTACCGAGGCTGGTGGAATGTAGCAGTATGTGGGACGGTCCTAACGTTTCCTGCAGCGTCACTTCCCACTCGAACCGTTCCGAGCAGGATTCCTGCGTACCGAACACGATAATGTCTGGCACGTGTTCGAGTGCGGTCGGCAGCACGAAATCGTTCATCTGCCGCGGTGGACTTTGCCCGTTCATGTTCCAGGTGCCGACAAAGATGGTCACTTCCCGGGTGGGGAGGATTTTGTCCAGCTCGGTAGCTCCTAGCAGTGACGTCGAACCGAGCCTTCCATGGAGAAAGTTTCGCTGACGAGCTTTTTCCGCCGGTATTAAATTGAGCACATGCGCTGCCATGAGCGCTTGCCGGGCTAGGGAATCAGCCGATCCCGGGGGTGCTTTTACACCAGTATCCGTATCATCTAGAGCTTGGCTTCCGGCACCAACCTCCCCAGCGGATGATGCTGCAGTCGTAACCATATCGAACGACATTGATTTGCGGGATTCGCGTTGATCGAGCGGATCGCATCCACCCGGTAGCAACAAATCATCCTCCTTCTCGGCAATGTTCGGTGAGCTGTAGTGTTGTTCCATCTTCTCGTATCCGTCCATGTTGCACCGATGCAGGGGCGGAAGGAAGCGTTCCTTGAACCGCGATTTGCTCGACATAATGGCACGCTGTGTGTGGTTTTGATATTCGCGAAACACGATCGGCTTTGTGACGACACGATTGTTGACGAGCGAAACGGTCGCTTTCGGGCTGCGTCCATTGACGTCGTACTCTTCCTGCTGCGGTGTTTCAACCCGCGGCCCAACCTCTAACGGGCGACGGTGACGCAAAGGGCTCGATTTTTCGATCGGATAGCTGGTGCTTGATTTGGCCGTCAGTTCCAGCTTCAGCTGCTGCCGGCGCTGTTGCATTTCGAGATCGTACGAATCGCTACCGGCACTGGAACTGACCGTAGCTGGGTGGGAGTAACGATTTCGCGGCGGTGACTTTACGATTGCTTCGTCGATTGAGCAGCAGAGATTAAACTGTCCGCCCGTTCCGGTTCCGCCGGTCCCGCTGGATGTGTTTCCACCTCCTCCTCCTCCACCGCTAACGTAACTGCTAAGCCGATTGCCGAGCGAGATGCGATTGGAGGAGCTGTCTCGTTTTCGTACCGCGGTTGGAATTTTGGTCGCCGTCGACAACCCTTCCGGACCGGTCGATGAGGTGGTGGTAGTGGTGGTTGTCGTTGATGACGTCGAGAGCAACTGGTACGAGTTGGTATCGCTCGGATTGGACGAATCTTGCCGCTGACTAGCGGTGCTGCTGGTGGTCGATGTGGTCGTAGCAGTGGTTATCGTGCCACCGTTACTGTTGTTGCCGCTGCTGACGTGATTTGCCTTCGTTGCGTGCTGTGAATGGGTATGATGATTCCCGAGCAAGCTGAAGCTCGATCCACTGTCGATCGTTTGCTGTTCGTCCTCACTCTCCGAACATCGTTGCGGCTCAACACGTGACGAACGCTTCGACAGCAAACCGAGAAACGGTCGTTTGCCCTTTCCGCTAGCGTTGTTATTATTGTTGTTGTGGGTGGTGGACGCGTTTACGCTGCCAGCGGGTGGTGGCTTTGAGCCACTCGGCTCGGGTAGCGATTTATCCATCGTGAGTTATGCGCTTCCGATGATTTACAATACGGCTGGAGAGAGAATATGATCCTTCGACACTGTTATTTGTCGATCACTGCTTCACAAACATTCGCACAAACGCGCACACACACACACACGCACTTGCGTTATATAAAACTGTAAACATGCCGTTTCCGGCCGCAGGACGCTAAAGTGGCTGCAGCGATCGGGTTCGACTGCAGCTGGTAACTGACTACGAACGGACGACGTTCATGGCCACGACGACGACGACAACCACCACGACGGGGACAACAGTAACGACGTTCTCCGTGCATTGTTGTTTATTTTTAGCCACCAAACGGGTGGCGGTCCACTCGCAAGCTGTGCCCTTGATTTATATGATGTAGCTGCTGCTGATGATGATGGTGATACGTCTGTAGCGGCCACGCGAAACGACCGCGGCAGGCGGCAGGAGAATACTTTCGTTTCGTTTCTATCATGTTCTACCGACATCGTACTGGTGTTGGCGCGGGTGGTGACGCAGGAAGATGCTTTATGCATCATTCCGCTCAACGCCATGCCTGGCCGCCTTGCTTCGTTCGGTTCGTCGGTGCATTCATCCTGAAACACAAATCGGCACACACAACCACACCACCACCTTTCGCTGTTACACGCGCTGGGAGGTTCGGCTCATTTACATCATTGCTCAATGCTTTATGCATCATTCCGCTCAACGCCATGCCTGGCCGCCTTGCTTCGTTCGGTTCGTCGGTGCATTCATCCTGAAACACAAATCGGCACACACAACCACACCACCACCTTTCGCTGTTACACGCGCTGGGAGGTTCGGCTCATTTACATCATTGCTCAATCAGGTGCAAAATCAAGTGCAGTATGACGATGACGTAGGACGACAGCCGACGACCACGGCGATGATGTCTAAATCGGGGGAAATCGTATCCTGCAAGCCCTGGGCTGGTGCGTTTTGTTCGTCGTGTTTGCAGGTGTCTCTGAAGTAAACAAAACAATTAGTTGATACACTTGAACACTTTGCTTTGAACGCTTCTTTTGCACGAACGCAATAACAACCGAAAAAAGGAATTCAATTCCTCTGCAATTGCGCACACTAACCGTGCACAGCAGTACCGTCGAACCGGAAAGTTTTACCACCCTCGGTCGTAACCAACCGGGCTGAGTACATATGATTTCCGTTCTTTTTTTTTATCCAGGATTATTTATTTACTTCTCCTGTCAAACGGGATTGACAGCATGGAAAATGGTAAACAAACATCCATTGGAAAATTGGGTTAAAATTAGAGAAAATGTGTAGTAATTGTATTTTTTTAATCATTTCTTAATGAAAACAGTCTATAATTTCCCACAGAAACAGGAATAGATTGAAATAACTTCAAACTGATCATGAAACTCGTGATGAAACAAGCACTCTGTCCAGGACATTACAGATGACAGCAGTCTGACAGAACGTAAACAATCGCACTCATGGAAAAATAGAAGTGATGTTCGCGCAGAGAAAAGCAGACAAAATTAGCACGAGTGAAAATAGTTTGTAGTTTTCCAATCGCACTCATGGAAAAATAGAAGTGATGTTCGCGCAGAGAAAAGCAGACAAAATTAGCACGAGTGAAAATAGTTTGTAGTTTTCGTTTGCTGCATTTCCTCGCTGGTGGGCAATCTAACCCGTTCCCACTACCTGGCAGGCACCGAATCCGCGACCGTGATGGATATTAACAGGAATAATGCTTTTTTCGAAAAGGTATGGTGCATCTTTTGTTCTCGACCATCATGGAAGAAGGACTGTGAACTTGAGTTTTTTTTTTTGCTTTGTTCCCTCACTCTGTCTCTCGTTAGTTAAAAGAAAATGTTACGGACTCTTTCGAGCGTCTGCGGAAAGCGGTTGATATGAGGGAAAAGCTGCTGCTCAGACAGCTAACCGTCGTGGTGCAGCAGGCCCAACACATCACCTTCGAGTACGATAGTATCCGGTTTCTGGGCGATGGGGAGGACGATTTGGTGGGCCGTATCCGCACGTACGGCAGGTACAGTATCGACAATTTCAATGTGATCCTCCAGAAGGAACCGTACGAAAACGAGGATTACATTCTTCCCTCGAACGATCACGATCTGATGCACAAGAGCTGCCGCCAGGGTGCGGACGATGAGCGCAATCCGGAAAGTGAAGAGATTGTGGTGGAGTTTTTTAACAACCGTAGCCTGATAAAGGACAGTGCCGAAATGGTACGGGAATCAATTATAAACCTAACGCTAAACGAAAGCCGTGAGCTGATCGATCGGACAATAGGCGGTGGTGGTGGTGGTGGTGCTGGTACTACCAACGAAGAACCGTTGCGTGCGTGTAGTAAAATCGATTCAACAACGCATCGGCCGTACAGCAGGGGTCGTAACTCCCTAACCGACATACAGCTAGATTCGCTTTCCTTCCAAGGTGATCAGCAGCAGCAGCAACAGGACGATGGCAGCAATAACAACGTTGCCAAGGGCAACACAAAGCCTGCCCGAACCGTATCGCGTGATGGTGAAAAAGTGATTTCACTTTCGCTACCACCACAGCGCATGATACCGAAAGCTTCCCAAACGGATGGTCTGATTGTCGCCAGTGGTACCGATTCGGAAGGGAATGTTCGTGAGACCACGACCACAACCACGTGTAAGGCGGCCATAGACAAGCGCATGAAAAACGTAAACCACGTTACAATGAACAGCTGTGGCAGTACGATTAATCTGAAGAACGTGACCAATCTAACGATAAATTCCTGCTCGGAAAGACCACAGCTGAAGGAACGGGAACGATCTACCGTGCCGGAAACCAAATGTCCCTCCGAAGAAGGTAGTCCCGAGTGTGGATTCTACAAGCGGCTCATAACGGAGAACAAAATTTTACGCAATCACATTCTCAAATCAAAATTGGGCGCAGGAGTAGGATCTCGCTTCAGCAAGTCACAGCCACAGCCAGAACCGATTGTGAGCTCTTCCTTGTCGGAAGATCGTTCACTCTCTTCAGCAACGGATGAAACGCTTACCGACTCAAAAGCACCATCATCCAATAACAACGATACGGACGGTCTGTCGAGCAGTACGAGCACCAGTAGTGCACCTGCCGCTCCGGCCACTAATCTTAACATTCCACTTTCGGAGCAGGAATTACAGCAAATGTTCGACATACCGTCGTCCATGTGCGAAAAAAGTCTTTCCTTCGTGTTGGGTGAACTGTACGGATTGCCGACCGGTGTGGATGCACTGGCAGGGCACCCGGCACCCGGCAAAACAAAGGAACACACGATGCAGATCCAGCAATGGTTAAAGCAAATCATCTCCGAGGCCGAAACGGAACCGTTTCAAAATGCGGAAATGCTTGAATTTAGCAAAATTCACGATTAAAGCGGGATCGTGAAGTTTTATCCTGTCCGGTAAATGTTCCATAACCGATGTTTTTACATATTAATCTAAGCGGAAAGCAGCAGCAGCAGCAGCAGCAGCTTCTTAATGTAATATCTGTGATTGTTTAGGTTCCATTTCTCGATGTATCGTGTAATTCACACAAACTGGGTCCCTCGCGATAAGTGCGGGTACACACTTCTAAGCAGCTACAAAAGATTTCGACCCCCACAAACCCCCCATTTTATTGTTTCACCGTTATTATCTGCACCTATTCGTTTGTTTTGCTTTGCTTTGGGTTTGTATTTTTCATTCATCACAAAGTGTTTTAGATTATAGGTTTTCAATGATTTTCTATTCTTTTTGTATCGTTTGCATTAGCCTTTTAAATAACATTCCACTATCGCGCAATGTGCATGTGATTCCCAGCACTCAGGAATCAGTTTCAAAGTTGTGTGCCATTGTGAACGAACGATGGAAGCGTACTTAGGAGGTAATTTAATTATTGAAACATTCTTAATAAGCAAATAGTTCCGGGCAAGGGGAATGTTTCCGGCAGTACTCTCCATTATATTACACTGACGATTGTAGAAGCGTGGATTTTTAAATTTCGATATTAAACGAATGTTACTACTGCTAAGATACGCACGCAGGTGCAAGCTTAATCCGGTTCCCATCCCCAATCCTGGATCGATTATCATTGAGAAGCGAAAAGCTAACATTTCTACCCTGTTTTGTACCGATGACTTATAATGGGTGTGTACTTATGGCAAACAAAAACTAGTAAAAGTAAATAATGTATGAGTGTGTATGGTGTGTCGGTGTGTGATCTGTCTCAATTGTCGTTTCGCGAGAAGCGTGCAGTAATGGCGTGTTCATTATGATAGCTTCTTTTGGTAAATAAAAATATTTCTTACTACTGGTACATGTGTGTCGTAAAACCTTATTTCTGGACCATGCTGGTCTTTTAATATCACGGAGCAAATCTAGAGAGCTGTATTGAACACTAGCACCGTTGTGATTACCGTATCCTAGCTTTTCTCTAATTGTGAAAGATTACGATGAGGCGAATCTACCTTATGTGTCCGGCTCACTTGGATACGATATGAATTGGGTTCGGCGAAGTATATTTTCAGATCGTCGTATAATCGACATCCACGAGCATACTAACGACCCAGTAGTAGCCCCTTTGTTGAGGCAAAATATTCAAACGAATCGCGCGATTCCGACTGCTCTGTACGTGCCATCACTACAGAACGAGCGACCGCGCCAGACAGTTGTGCTTCAACTCGCACCAACAACAAACACAAACAACTGCTGTCAAAAAACATTCCCCTTCTTCTCTCTTGTCAAATCATCTGCTCACGTACATGGCCTGCTCTTGCCTACGGTAGTTTGTGGCGAATACATTTTTCCAATTTCCGAGCACAACTGTTTGCGTTGTAAAATTGGAACCTTTTTGCACCATCGAGAGGAGGCACTTGTGAGTGGCCTGTGGTCCTGCAAAACAACAAACAAATCGGTTACAGACAAACATCGGTACGAATTGTGGTAACATATTACAACTTCCCGAAAAAGCGATGGTGGCAGTGCATTGAGCGAGAAGAAAGTGTTCCTAGCTTTCGGTGAGTGTGACGATGCGCCGTCAAATGAAATTTCCTTACTAATTGTTTGTTGTTTTGATTGGTTCATGAGCATTAGTCCGGTCCCAAATACCACCCGTTGCTGCAAAAGGTTGTGCTTCAGCAGCACCAGTTACGACCGTCCGTGTCGTATCCGTCTCGCACCAGCCGTACCGAAAGCTCGAGCGGAGCAGCAAACATGTCCCGCGGACCCGGACCAATTCCTGCCCGCTGGCTACACTGCCCACGAAAATCGGAAAAGCTCATAGCGAATCATTTCCTAGCGTTTAAGACACCGCTGAAGCGTGAGTTTGAATCGAAAATGCCCGTCCAGTGTTCCTTTACGCCCTCGATGCTGTTCGATCTGATGAAGCGCCACAAGCAGCGGATCGGCCTGTGGATTGATCTGACCAACACAAACCGCTTTTACGATAAGCACGAAATACAAGATACTGGCTGCCGGTACATTAAGCTACAGTGCCGCGGTCACGGCGAAACACCGTCCGTACAGCAAACGAAAGCATTCATTGAGCTGGTGGACGAATTCATACAGGAGCGGCCGGTCGAGCTGATCGGTGTGCACTGTACGCACGGGTTCAATCGAACCGGATTTCTGATCGTTTCCTACATGGTCGAACGGATGGACTGTGCGCTGGATGCGGCGTTGGCAGCGTTTGCAGACGCACGTCCACCGGGCATCTACAAGGGCGATTACATTAGGGAACTGTGCGTCCGGTACGGCGAGGATGACCGTGTACCGCCACCACCGGAACTGCCCGCCTGGTGCCTGGAGTATGACGATGGTGATCAGCCAAACAATCAGCAGTACGATCAGGAGGACGATAATGATCAGCCCAGCGAACACAGTGCAAAAGGATCGAAGCGGCGTGCTGCGAATGATGGCGGAGAAAATGGGCAGAGTAGTGGGCCCAGTGCCAAGCGCAGGCGAGCTTCGTACAATAAAAATGCCGTCTTTATGGAGCGTGTACCGAACGTGACGCTCGTGACGGATGAGACGCTGATTGCGGAACTCCAGGAACGGGTCCGTACGATGTGTGGCAGCAAGCTGCAGGGCTTTGCTGGCGCTCAGCCCGTCTCGATGGATTTGCACAACATACGTTACCTCACCGAGATGCCGTACCGGGTGTCCTGGAAGGCGGACGGTACGCGTTACATGATGTTGATACAGGGCGAGAATAAGATCTATTTCTTCGATCGTGACAATTCGATATTTGCCGTGCAGGGCATTCGGTTTCCATCACTCGCCAACCCGAACGGTCACGTCACGGATACGCTGGTCGATGGTGAGATGGTGATCGATGAGTACCAGCAGCAGTACACACCACGCTACCTGGTGTACGACATAATCTATCTGTACAATACCGAGGTCCGGAAGCAACCGTTCTTCCCTAACCGACTGAATCTAATCGATCACGAACTCATCCAGGCACGGACCCGCGCCATCCAGAAGGGCATACTCGACCGGAGCCGTGAACCGTTCGGTGTACGGATGAAAGAGTTCTGGGACATTAGCAAATCGCAGTCGCTACTTGGGCCCAAGTTTAAACAGGCGCTCGGCCACGAACCGGACGGGCTCATCTACCAGCCGTCGCTCGATCCGTACGAATCGGGCGTGTGTCCGCGTGTGCTCAAGTGGAAACCGCATACCATGAACTCGATCGACTTTCGGCTAGTGATTAAGGAGGAAAACAAGCTGGGCATGCTGCCGCGCAAAGTTGGGCTGCTGTACGTCGGCGGGATGGATCAGTGCTACAGTGAGATAAAGCTAACGAGCGAGCTGCGGAAGTTAAATAACAAAATTATCGAATGTAAGTTCGACAAGGAATGGGTGCTGATGCGCGAGCGTACGGATAAATCGTTCCCGAATAGCTACGAAACGGCGAAGAACGTGTGGGAAAGCATCCGCAAACCGGTCACGGAGGAACGGCTGTTGACGCTCATCCAGAAGGAAGGATATCGGTCCGATACGGATCGGATGCCACCACCACGGTCTCATTAAGTGGACGGACACAGCATGGAAAGCACACAGAGGTAACCCGTGAGTGGCGTTACCATGGATACGGTTTTGTTTCTGGCTACTACCGTAACTCCGAGGAAGGATCGCTCCAATTAAATAATGGCTTATTACTCATTTATCGATTCGAAATTGATATCTGTGTTTTTACTTGACGAATCGTGTATGCTAAACGTTTCATACGTGTTTTCGATGCTATAGGGTTTGAATAAGGAGGAAACAACCGTGTGCGCAAAACGTTGTTTATTTTATGTGTAAAACAAAAACAGGGCTAGAAATGGCATCGTTCGCATTGTTTCTGGGATGGAACTGACACCTTTTTTTTGTGTTGTATTCATTAGTTAGCGAATTTACAACTTTCAGACAGCGGCAGACTTTACATACATATATTTTAGACATTATGACGAGAACAATTTATAAGGATTGCAAAACGATGCAAAATATCAAACGAGCAGCAGTGGAACAATGCGGAAAGACATGTTTTATAAGGTAGAAAGTTTAGAGATTAAAGGAAGGTGAAGAAAAAAAGTGAATAAATAAAACATCTGCATAGTGAAAATAATTATCGCAAATCTTAGAATAAAGTTCTATTGCAAAGTTTCACACAATAATGAATGTTCGTGAGAGTACTTGCAGTGCCCGAAATGGAAATTAGGACACACTGACCAGTCATTTACCCAGCGGCTCTGCTAACAATTTCAGATTTACGACGGATTTAGTCGTCCCAAAATTTCATCTATATTGAAACAAAAGTAGGAACTGATTCCAACATAGACGTTGAATCGAGCGCAAGGTTGCTGACTTCCAACTAGGTCATAACAACAGTCTGTGGAAACTTCTCCACTAAAAATAGCTGTCGCGACGTATAAAACTTGAACTCTGTATAGCACTGATACTTGTAGTACTCGAAGTACTCGCATATACCTCTGAAACATGGACTCTGTCTAAAACTGATGAAACTCTGTTAGCCGCGTTCGAGAGATGAGCTCAGAAGGATTTTTGAGGATGCCCCGTATGTGAGAAAGGAGGGCAATGGAGGAACCACTACAATGACGTGCGTGCCCATACTAGATTCGCAAGACTTCGATGGGCTGATCATGTCATGAGAATGACACCGGACGACCGAGCACGTAAAGTTTTTTTTAGCCGTCCTCAGATGGCGGCGCTAGACTTCGAACGAGTCACGACCGCGACCGCGAAATTGAAGTTAAATTTACTGGAAAAAGGGAAGGTCAACAAGTTCTCTGACAAGCCCATGGTCGAGTTTCCCTACTAGAGACAAGTCGCAGCTAAAAGATGCCCTTGAAAAGAGGCCTTTCCTCTACGATCGTTGAAATATAATATCCACGCGTTATAATAACTCAACAATTTGCAAATTTACGTTTGAGGACACTTGGTGTGTAGTTAAATTTCTCACTCTCTGTTGGCCAAGATCCTCAATCCAATCCTCAAGGTTCTATAAGCTGGTGTGGTAGCAATACTGCACTGGTAAGGCATGGATCCGAAGCCTCTCGAAGGTCAACAAAGGCTCTCCATACCCTACTTCGATTCAATACGTCCCCGGCGTATAGAACGGTAACATGTCTCTCCAAATATCTGAGCTTGGGTATACGGGGAAACCCAACCCCTTGGGAAGATGGGTGATATGGCTAAATTGAGCGGAGGGGGACAGCTAGCGTCTGTTCTCCATGTTAGGGGCGGCTAGCAGTCCTTTCTGTCCTGGCTTCCTACGGGACTTTAAACAGCTAGGAAGCGTAGGCCCTCCGACGAGACAGGGGGTTGGGGGAGAGGCCTAGCAAGCCACCCCCAATACTACCGCAACGAATAGTATACGGAACAAACGATACCGACCCACGCAAACGAAAAAGGACAACGATTGGAAACTCGGAACACGGAACTGCAGTCCTAAGACTAGATTACTCTTTTGTTCTGCCCTAGCACGAGATCTTTTGCCCAATCCGTTACCGTTCTTTCCGTCTTGATCGTATCGACGTCTGTAATCATACGCAATTCTTTATCGAGGCGTCGGTCAATCGGCTATAAACGTTCTACATCCGAATCTCTTGTTATTGCGCTGCTTTCGCGACTTTTGACTACACCGATAAAAGGTCCCTTAAAAGACAGGGTCTTTTGGGTAGCATCTGGAGAACATGAGCTCTTCGTAGGTGTCCCTCGTCGTAGAATATTTTTTGTTCGTCAGCATACCTTCACAGGAAGATGGCCCCAATGATTTACCAAAACCAAATACAGATACTTTGAATACAGTTTATTAACAGTTAGATTTGAATTACCTCGACTCGACGACTAAAAAACATAATTAAAAATTATCACCAGATCGTTCGATAGAATGTTTCGTCGTGTGCTTTCGCAACCGCTTTTTCCCCCCCGTTTTTTGTCTGATTTTTTTACGGTTGTGTGTGTGTGAGTTGATGTGTCTGATAAAACACAATTACACAATTTGAAACTTGTTTAACTTAATAAAGCTTCTTCTCTCAACTCATACACACTCGCACACACGTTTTTCATTTCCAGTTTCCATGCTCTTTTAACTTGTAATGTCCCATTTTTGTTTTAACTATTTGCCTATAAGTACTAAAACGAGGGAGGGAGGGGTGTATGGATAAATGGGGCTATAAAGCAATTCCGTTTTGTCCGTTTCCTTCGGTTTTTTTTTGTTTTGTTTTGTTTTTACATTATACAATATATTGGGTTTCGCTTACACTGTGTTCCTTAATGGGTAAAATTGAATAATTTAACTACAAACGGGGGTTGTTTTTTTGTTTTTTTAATTCGCGCAAGTTTACCTTTGCCATTTGTTTTTTTTTTTGTATATGTACACACGCTTTTCCTACTTTCTGTTTTTGTTCATATTTCACACTACATGTACGCGTGTTTCGCATGTTGGTTTTTCCTTTATATTGCATTTACACAACACAGATAATGAAATTCTGGGATCAAATGGGCGCAATTGATAAGTACAGCAGGTGGATACGCATTCACGGATGCGGTATGCGCATACATCGACTATTTAGACAGAACACACAGAACAATTTTACATTACACCACCAGGGGGGGCCACATACAATCTCATAGTTGGGAGACAACTGGATGGATCCGAACGCAAGCGAATCTCGTGTTTTAACGCAACATCATCACGCGTCTGTAAATATCACAATTTCATTTATTACTCATTTAATATGGTTTAATGCCGAAATGCTGCTAGCGCCGGCGTGCTGCGTGTTTTGTTTTGTTTCTCTTCTCTTCTAAACGGTTTGTTTTTTTTTTTGTGTATATAGATATTTTGTTTGTATATATATATTTCATATATATAGTTTCTTATATTCTCACACAAAGTTTGTTTCAATTCCCTATCAACAAATGTTTTACTTTGTTTGTTTGTTTGTTTGTTTAATTTCTTGTGTAGACGACATTTATCCACAACATGAAAGCGCACCACAAGTACAGTATCAATCCGGAATGCTCGATTTTTGTTGACCATTTTCCTCAGCAGAAAAGAAAGTACTAACATGATCCTTCTTCCTACAGCTTGGTAGGTATTGGAAAACTCAAATCTAAACTTTCAATGTTAGAGCTTCACAAAAGCGAAAACTGTCCGCAATATACACACATCCACCCCGGCTATCCGTCTGTCTGTCTGTCTATCTAGGTGGAGCTCTAATTAAAACGTCACTAGTACACGTCATGTGGCTACACTATTGTTAACCCGTAAGCAAACATCCGTAATATGTTCCAGTTACTACTAGTGCTACTCTGCCACTCTCGCCTCTCTGACTGACTGACCTCACCGTTCATCGGAAGCGCACGAAACGAAACCTTACATACACACACATACTAAATGTCCATTCCTGGTGGTGGCCGCCTATCGCTGTAATCCGCTGCTACTGTGCAGTGCGACAGCCGCATCATCGTAGTCCACCTCCGTTTCTTCCAGCTTGGCCGCACCACTACAAATCCGGCACTTGCAGCACACGATACAGGGAGCGGCGAGCAGTAGAAGCGGTGAGGCTACCAGCAACAGTATCCCGAACCCGGCAAATATTCCGATCACCTGCGCCCGGTGCCATACAACCGACGCGCGCGAATGGCCCAGCTTGTTCTTGCACGGTCCTTTGTCGTAGTGTCGTAGAAGAAAATCGTCCTGCGAATGGGTTGGGGGAAAACGTGACATTACTCTCCGTACCTAGTGGAGCATCGGTGCTTATACTCACGTCCAGACTAGCGAGACAGTACCAGCAGAAGACGTGTTTGCACCGTTTGCACATCATCTGCGCGCAGCCCTCGTCCTTCTCGATCGGGACGGTGCACATGGGGCAGCATTTGATGAGATCATTGTCGAACGGGATGCCGAGCGCGTCCGTTTGGCCGTCCACTGCTAGGCGGCGCGAGTTCTCCTCGCAGGACATCGTCGGATGCCACTGTGTTGGAAGAAAGATGTTGTAGGAAGCAAAGCGTTTTGTTAATGTCTTGTACAGTAATGGTCTGTCTAATACACTGGTCAGAAGAAAGAAGTTGATTAGCACAGGTCAGGATATTCAGGACACGTGGAGTTTTTGAAGTGCTGATCTGACGTCTTTGTTTTTGAAGGAATATGGTTTGACCTTTCAACGTGAGGCTCTCATCTACCTTATGGACATTATATATCATTCTTCCAAAGGTCCAATCTCTCTTTTAAGCCGTCGGTCATGTAAGTGTCAACATATGTCAGACATTCCTCAACGAACTTATGAAGAATATATCTTACTAACTTACTTATCAGGCGCTACAACCGCTTCGCGGTCTTGGCCTGCTGCAATAATCCTCGATACCGCTCACGGTCTAGCGCCGTCGTCTGCCAATCAAATATCCCGGCCGTTCTGGCGGACGCATCAACGCCGTCACTCCATCTCAGTTTGGGCCTACCACGCCTCCTCTGTCCATGTGGACGGCCCAAAAGGACTTTACGGGAGGCGTCTGGTGCCATTCTCATGACATGACCAGCCCACCGGAGCCTGGCGAGCCTAATTCGCTGCACGATGGTGTGTTCACCGTACAGCTCACAAAGCTCGTCATTGTAATGGCTCCTCCATTGTTCGAAGAATATATCAACTGTTTTAATTAATAATTGATAAGAATCCAATAATCAACAGAGAGCACTGTTGTATAATATTAGGAGCTCACAGGGCATTTAACCGACATATTGACAAAGTCATCATCGGAGAGTCTATGGTTAAAGACATTACCGGCATCATGTTAAGCTACGACTCATGTTAAGAAAAGGATCAGATAAGCCAAATGATGTCCGGAGGTGGTTGAAAGGCTGCATACAACGCCAGAAATTTTAGACTACCATTGAGAAACTCAGGAATGAAGGATCATCTGGCCTCTTTTTTATTGACTGGTCCAAGTGAAAAGATCCCAAGTAGCAAACTGGAGCTGCGTCGGGATGGTCGGAAGAATTACGCCATCACAAAAAACTAAGAAACGGTTGGTCATCATATTATTGGAGTATTCAGGTACAGACCGGAATGTATCTACAGTACGTATCTAAGCATCTCGTTGAAGACCTACCTATGATCCGATGCTCCTTATTGCTCAGAATTACTATAATGTTGGCCAGAAGGTTCTGGTGGACTTATTCTTACTACTGGTCAAGTTATCTAAGCCTCTTTCTGCGCTATATTTTGTCGACTAAACTACAGGAATCCCCGCAAACTCAAAATCGAAACTTACCGCCTTCTTACAACCCGAACAGAAATCCTCCCGACACGTTGGACAGTGTACTGCGCAGGGCGATGGCATGCTGGAGGACGATGGTGACAGTGGCACGATACGATCGGGACAGAACGCCGAGCCGGTTTGATTTGTACCTGCCTGGCCCGCCTGTTGTTCCGCCGCTCCGACGAGACAAATAGTCTCACATCCCGCCTTCGGGCACCAGGTTCGGAATCGGTCCAGTTCTACCTCTGTGGAGTAAACAAAATAAAAAAATAAGTACGTTAAATAATTGTACATTTAGACTGTCTATGACTGTCGGAAACCACATTTAACAGACTAATCTAATGTCAGACGTAAAGGCAGTTTCCGGCGGATAAAGATTAACCCCGGCGCTCTGCCCTGCCCGTGGATTGATGATCCATAATAAATTAAACCTCTGCTGGGGACGCGGATCTGTTTATTTGCAGATGATTTGTATAAATTATTCATCCCACTATTTGCTGCGGCTACCGTGCCGTGCCACACAACACGTCGTCGTCGTCGTCGGCCACCCTTTGTGAAACGCACCATTTTGCTAGACCGCTGCGCGTCCGGTGTGTGCAAATGTGCAAACGAACAGAATGACGTCGGTTGGCAGATTGATTTATCATTTCTGGGTGAAATATGTCATCAATAGACTGCCGCTTTCTAATGTCCAGTGCACAGTAGTGCTGCGAAATCATCAGTGTCTCGATCTCGTCAGAGCTTTGCTACCCTGGAAGCGGAAGCATCGTTCTAGGCGTTCCATAAGAGCAATGTATTGGGCGAATTAATTACTCTTAAAATCACATTTCACACTTTCACAAAAGTATAGAATGCCCCCTTTTCCAACGAGCCAATGTTTCAAATGTGTATGCCATGGTCACAGCTCGTACGTACTTTCACACTCCCGACGACCGCGATCGAAGTTCGAGGTTGGAATTTTCGCACATCGCAGACAGAACTTTCGCTTTGCATCCGGTAACCGGTTATAGTGAGGATGAAAAACTGCATTTTCTGCTTTCCCGTGCGGGCAGCGTAACGGGGCGACGAGAGTTGGGTGGCTTTTAAAATTGGGGACAGATGATATTACCGCCGAAACACGTAGGTACGTGATGTTTGCATGGCATGTCGGAAGTATTTTTATTTTAGTATTAAATATTTAACAAAATATGTGCATTCGCGTTTTTTAAATTAAAAAAACGAGCTTACTTCGGAAATGGAATGAATTAATTTGATCATAATTTGATTTCCATACTTAGTAAGAAGAATCTTGTTAAAAGATCCAATACAAAATAGAATTTCAAGACCTGTTTCTCTAGGAATTTTTGGATTCTCACATATCAAACCTAAAAGTAATGGTGGCACGTGCCACTGCCTAGGTAACAAGTGCCGAATTAGGCTGAAACGATTTACAGAGAAATCATGCCACTTTTCCAGCTTTAGCTTGGGGTTAAGCATCAATCATTTGGAACTTTTGTCTTTGGGAATTTTTCAATTAAAAAAAAACATAAGAAATCCTGTCTTACAGACAAATAAGCTCGTAAAGATTCTTAATTTCTTTCAAATGGACAGAGAAAACAAGGTAAATTTTGCAGAAATTCCTCAATAAACCATTTCTAGAATTGTATAAATGGTTTTGATGTTTCTGGATGCAATCTTCTATCATTTATCGTTTGTAAAGCTTGACAACTAAATGAAGAATTTAGTAAGGATATTAAGGACAAGAAGTAGTGTATAAAAAGATAAGAATAGAACACATAATTCAAATTAGGTAATATTTTTATGTAGTCCTCATACGCTTTTAACGAGATTTTGTTCAACATTCTCTCTGCCTTGATGTATTCAACAAGTCCTCAACCTTAAAATAAAAGGTTAAATACGTTGAACGATACCTCAAGATCTGTCTACTCGATAAGGTAAATCTTCCCAGACTTTCATTAGCAAATAATTGTAAAAAAATTAAGTAAAAAAAAGTTTCTTTTACACTCGACAGTCGTTCATCCTAATAAAATTCTTACTGGATATCTATCTGCAGCTATTTAGAGCATTTCGTCTGGATGTTAGCCAGACTATCTTTCTTCAGATTTATTGCAGACTGTTAAACAATAACGCTGATACTACAAACAGTGGAATATGAACATCAAAAGTGTCTTAATTATTGAGCCTCTTTCGAAGTTCCTTCACCGGCCGCTACTTACCTCTATTCAGTCGATAACGGTGGTGCTTTTCATTATTCATCCCACTATTTGCTGCGGCTACCGTGCCGTGCCACACAACACGTCGTCGTCGTCGGCCACCCTTTGTGAAACGCGCCATTTTGCTAGACCGCTGCGCGTCCGGTGTGTGCAAATGGGCAAACGGACAGAGTGACGTCGGTTGGCAGATTGATTTATCATTTCTGGGTGAAATATGTCATCAATAGACTGCCGCTTTCTAATGTCCAGTGCACAGTAGTGCTGGGAAATCATCAATGTCTCGATCTCGTCAGAGCTTTGCTACCCTGGAAGCGGAAGCATCGTTCTAGGCGTTCCATAAGAGCAATGTATTGGGCGAATTAATTACTCTTAAAATCACATTTCACACTTTCACAAAAGTATAGAATGCCCCCTTTTCCAACGAGCCAATGTTTCAAATGTGTATGCCATGGTCACAGCTCGTACGAACTTTCACACTCCCGACGACCGCGATCGAGGTTCGAGGTTGGAATTTTCGCACATCGCAGACAGAACTTTCGCTTTGCATCCGGTAACCGGTTATAGTGAGGATGAAAAACTGCATTTTCTGCTTTCCCGTGCGGGCAGCGTAACGGGGCGACGAGAGTTGGGTGGCTTTTAAAATTGGGGACAGATGATATTACCGCCGAAACACGTAGGTACGTGATGTTTGCATGGCATGTCGGAAGTATTTTTATTTTAGTATTAAATATTTAACAAAATATGTGCATTCGCGTTTTTTAAATTAAAAAAACGAGCTTACTTCGGAAATGGAATGAATTAATTTGATCATAATTTGATTTCCATACTTAGTAAGAAGAATCTTGTTAAAAGATCCAATACAAAATAGAATTTCAAGACCTGTTTCTCTAGGAATTTTTGGATTCTCACATATCAAACCTAAAAGTAATGATGGCACGTGTCACTGCCTTGGTAACAAGTGCCGAATTACGCTGAAACGATTTACAGAGAAATCATGCCACTTTTCCAGCTTTAGCTTGGGGTTAAGCATCAATCATTTGGAACTTTTGTCTTTGGGAATTTTTCAATTTAAAAAAAAACATAAGAAATCCTGTCTTACAGACAAATAAGCTCGTAAAGATTCTTAATTTCTTTCAAATGGACAGAGAAAACAAGGTAAATTTTGCAGAAATTCCTCAATAAACCATTTCTAGAATTGTATAAATGGTTTTGATGTTTCTGGATGCAATCTTCTATCATTTATCGTTTGTAAAGCTTGACAACTAAATGAAGAATTTAGTAAGGATATTAAGGACAAGAAGTAGTGTATAAAAAGATAAGAATAGAACACATAATTCAAATTAGGTAATATTTTTATGTAGTCCTCATACGCTTTTAACGAGATTTTGTTCAACATTCTCTCTGCCTTGATGTATTCAACAAGTCCTCAACCTTAAAATAAAAGGTTAAATACGTTGAACGATACCTTAAGATCTGTCTACTCGATGAAAGTTAAATCTTCGTCAGTCTAATAATACTAATAAAATCCTTGCTGGATATTCTATCTGCAGCTATTAAATGCATTTCGTCTGGAAGTTAACCAGCCTATCATTCTTCAGATTCATTGCAGACTGTTAAACATTAACGCTGATACTACAAACAGTAGAATATGAACATCGAAAATGTTTTAATTATTAAGCCTTTCTTTCGAAGTTCCTTCACCGGCCGCTACTTACCTCTATTCAGTCGATAACGGTGGTGCTTTTCCACCAGGGACGATGATGCCAGTGCCGTTATTTCTGCGATCGTTATGATGCCCTGCGCGGGACACATCGCATCGGGACAGGACACTTCGTACGCACCTTCGGAAATTTCAAACTCGATGTAGGCCGTCATGCACTGTGTGGATTGAAAGGTGAAAGAAAAACGAATGCATTAATAACATTGACAGTTAATTACAAATTTAACATTTAACTTCCGAGGAAAGGTACATAACAGAATTGGACTAAGGTCAAGCTGGTAATTAATTATTGTAAGAAGAATTTTTTGCACATCGATTCGTCCTTAATCATTGCGTGATAAAAGGACAAACAAGCTGTAATGGGTACGTTTAAAGTCCAATTAATTAGCACAATCAATTCCAGCAGAAGGCTGTGAAGCAGGGGACAATTATGTTCACTTTTCTGCATAATATCAGGCCAAAACCTTTAAAAGTTGAACCTAAATAAAAGAAGTTTGTCATAATTCGAGTGCCTTTATTGAGTTTATGACTGGGGAAAACTTTTTAAAGCCATTGACTTAATTGCTGGGGCAGACCAGCATCATTCAGTGTGTCTCGGTTGTTGATGAGCGCTACTTAATCCGCAATAAAGAAGTTAAATTAAATAGCCTTCCTCGTCGCTCTCTTGGGATTTGACCCTTGGTTAGGTAAGTGATTCGCCGTGATTAATGTGGACAGCAAAACGGAGATTTAATAAAATATGTCAACGACAAGACAACTGGTTGCGAGATTGTTTAATTAATAGGTGACGAAATGAACGAGATCTAATAAGAATTGTAAATCGAAACAAAAAGTAAAACAAATAAAATAACGGAAACGAGGGAAGCAATATTTCACCGCACAAGTATCATTTACGCTCGATAGCTGTGATTACGAAATGATAATTGATACTTCGTGACATTGTCCCGTGACTCCCCCCAGCCCTTCGCTGGATGGATGCAAATATGTTCCGGACGATCTCTACTCTATGCCCTCGGCCAATAACGTACAATTAATTTCATTGCACTTCTAGACTCCGATATGCCGATACCGTGTACACGCGTCTGGTTGCACTTTGATCGTGTTAGTCACCATTTTTTCGTGGTGTGCTGATGTATTGCTGTCGTCGATCGTCGATCGTTTCGTAACGCCGTTGTCTAATTGTCCCTTATCGGCAGGTTCATCAGAACGACTTTAAGGTGGCCCCAAAGTAATGGTGGCTCTCTGCGCGTGGCGCTCCCTGGTTCTAGCACTTATCAAGATGAACGCCCCAAAACGTTCGACATGAAACGTTTAGCAACTACTACTATGTCCGTCCACTGCCCTTTCGTGTTACGATCGTGGTTGTAATGAATGTCGGCAGTTCTCGCCCGGTTAATTGTTACACAAGTTCCGATTTCGAGCACCATGACGGACCGGACATTTGAGCGCGCAAGATTCTAGCCGTAAGATAAGATGGAGCGTGGAGCCTTATCCCACCACAAAGCTCATACTGTAAACCAAGTAAACCCTGCTGATTGTTCGCTATTGTGCATCGCAAATTGCAAAACGATCACTCAACGATCGACACCTTCATCCATACGACCAGCTGGATCATATCGGCAAAGAACAAGGTACACGCTACAGTGTTGCAGTTTGATCGTTCATGTCCGTATGTATCCTACCAGCTTCTATCGCGATCAATCAAATTGGGCTAAGCAAAAAAAAGGTTTCGTAAGCGCCACAAGGCTGTTGGAAAGCAAATAATTTACAAATGGAATTTAATTTGTTTTCAAAAGACTTTAAGAAGGTACCGCTTTGCAGAATGGTCGGGAAATAAAAAAACAAAGTTCAATCCTAGGCAAATTAAGTCATGCGTTTTTGTGCAAAATTCACATCTCTATTGTTTGGTTCCGGAGTAATAACGCATTTATGAAGTGTAAAACGATTACATTAAACAAATGAAAAAGGTAAACGATTAAGCATGGAAGAATCGCGAATTTGATCAATACTGAACAGCTCAATTAATTATGATATGATTATGATTATGAGTTTCATATAAAGGAAAAAATGGGTTACATGATTGAATAACCAATGGCTCTCATCTGAATTGGGACACCTCTAAATGCCTTTGTGTTTGTTCGACGTTGTGTTCGAGACCGGCACTTCATGCAATGCAATATACTTTTTTTTGAAATGTTTTTTTTTTTCAATGAAGTACCTAATACTGAGCTAATAAACATAATAAGTCATATCATAAACAGCATAAGACTCTGCTGAATAAGTTTCAATGTGGAAACACGAGTATAAACATTTGATAATCACTCTGCATAAGCACACTCCTTCAGTCTTTATGCCGATTAACTATCGGAACGAGCCGGAACGATCCGTCCAAGAGAACATTTTATCGAGCAGGCTTCGGTTTTATTATTTCCGCAGCGGCTTAAACATCCTTTTGCGGTTCTCCGATAATCATCAGCATCATCAGCACATTTCATCACATCGAAACGCGTCGTCGTATCAAGCAAACCTCACTCACTCGCCACACACAACTTCTGCATCGTCAGCATCTCACACTCGCAGTCGAGAAGTTTCTCAAAGAGATTCGACCTTCCGTGTGTTCCTGCTGTCCTGCAGCAAGCTACACATTGAAGAGTGTAGCGCTTAGCTTAAACAAAAAAGACGTACTCTACGTAAACATTGCAACCAAAAACAAATATTCCAACGCAAAAAAAAGCGGCCAACATCCTGCATTTTGAGCAGGCAGAGGTCTATCAGTTGGTCTTTAATGACACAGGGCACACGGTTGGAAGAAGCCGATGACGGCGATATAGCGGCCGCAGCATTAGCCGCTTGTGTGCTCGTTGGAGACCACTTAGTAAAATTGTTTAGCAAAGACTCGGCGATGGTAATCCAAGCCGATTCAGCCGGATGAAGCTGAAGGAATCTGCTGCAGAGGTAAAAACTTCTTGGAATGTCGACCCAATATATGACACTAAAGTGCCGTATCTGGGGCGGCGGGAAGATGGCACCAGGGCGAAAAGCCCACCATTCTTATCTGCCATCCCCCTGCCGTAGTTTAATAATGTCTCAAGTCGTCCGGGCGCATAGCAGTACCAGAAGAGTTGCACATTAAATTACAACGACCATATAGTACGGATGTTTATTGCATCTCGTCGAAACTGCTAAGAAATACGGTTCACGTTTCCGTA
>KZ062335.1:0-35919 GCA_002091835.1 Anopheles maculatus
AAAATTGAGGAGAAAACAAATATTTAATATTCATCGTCATCAGCATCGTCACTGCCTGGTGCCACAACCGGTTTCCCTGACATGGAAAGACTCGGTGACTACGCCGGATGAGCGGGTGTCTGTTATTTTAAGTCCTAGGTTGAATGAATGAAGCTGTGTAGACGAGTTCTGATTTTTTTGGATGCTAATAAAACATGTTAAGAAGTATGTCAGAAGGAGCTGGTTCAAACATAAAACGTACCTCCTTCAACCTACATTAGCTTGAATTCTACCGCCAACGACAACAATGTTTCCCTTTCACTGGAACACGTTCCACAGAAGAAGCATCCCAGGCCGGGTCTGTAACCTACCCCAAACGGTCCTTCCCCAGCGGGAATGATTTATGCGCACCCGTGCGATGTAGCGCGAAATTCCTTTGAAATGGCATTAGCTCGAAATTCCACCAAATCCGGCCAACACGATCGATCTGTTCAATATTGTTTAGAGTTCTCGGAATATGCAAATCCTTGAGCAGCAGTTGATTGACAGACAGACGTGGTGGTGTTTGCTCGGCTGCTCAATCGCTTGGGAGAGCGCAGTCGAGTGATCTGAACCGTCTGTCTGCCGAACGAATATTTATGTCCTAAAAACGCCAACCACACAGGCTTGGCGAGGTTATTGCGGATAGGATGGGACACAGATAGCAACACCGAGGAGACACCACACAAAAAGCAGCAGAATGATCTTCAAAAACCGTCGTGGTCAGATGCGGCACAACATTGGTCGAGGTCGCTTCACAGAAATCTCATAAATATCGTCAGCTCGTCCGTAAAAGCCGCGCAATACGCGCGAGCGCGCGCGTCAAGCTGCAGAACAATACACGTTTTTCCTGGTATTTGGAGGATATCCCTCTTCGACCGTCGATATCGGTACCGATCGGATTCGCGTTGCCATTTTCAACCGGTTCCGGACTAACAATCGAACCGGACGAACCTTGCGGGGCAGACAAACGTTGCAGTAGATGAATTAGATTAGCTGCACACCAAAGTTGACCGAGCGTCTTTGGAAGATGGTATATACGTTGGATGTTATTTTGCATCGCGCCGTAAAAGTTTCTCACGAACGTTGCTATTTTCAACCGGTTCCGGACTAACAATCGAACCGGACGAACCTTGCGGGGCAGACAAACGTTGCAGTAGATGAATTAGATTAGCTGCACACCAAAGTTGACCGAGCGTCTTTGGAAGATGGTATATACGTTGGATGTTATTTTGCATCGCGCCGTAAAAGTTTCTCACGAACGTTGCTACAGAAAAAAAAGCGCCCGACATGCAACTCACGTGGATTCGGCTCGTCCGGAGAGGAAACATATTTGGCAATGCCATAAAATGTGCCTTTCGTTGGAAAACGAAACCGCCGTTCGCACCTATCGCGTATGCTCGAAGGTGAGATGAGTGATTTCGTAACCTCTGTCTGAGATTTTGTTTTAATACATCGTAACTCATCCAGCGGCAAGGTGACCTCGGGAAGATTTGGGATAGGTTTTAGAAATGAAGCTGATAATTGGATTTCGTCTTCGGGAAGCGTCGAACCTTCCGTAAAGCCGTAAAAGTTTACGTCATCATCGAGATGGTCCATTGTATGCAGCTAAGACGTTGATTGTTTGCAACTGCATCATCCTCGATTCAAGAAAACAATTTATCACTGGATGTGTGTTTCGTATTGCTAGAAGGTCACGCTGAAACATAGTGCTCGGTCAAAATGTTGCTCGATAAATGTTGAACATTTGCTATAAGTTCATCCGTTTTGAAATGTGAATAAAAAATAAAACCCATACCTCATGCAAACCGAACTACGATCAAATGCCAATATGTTTGATGCCCTTTTTGGACCGTCGTCGCTTGTTTTTTTGCCCGACCCATGTCTGGTTCATCCTTCAAAAACACCACAGCCAGTCCGAGGCGGTCGCTTGAAATAAAGTTCAGCATCGGATATGGTGTCACATTCTGGTAAATTTATTGCCATATATCTTACATTTTCGTCATTGCGAATGGCGAGATGATTTAGTGGCATCCTGTTTCCTTTCCATTCTTTTGCCGCCCTTGCCCGTGCATCGCCAAACGTCTCGCACGTCTCTGGTGGTGTAAATGAGACTGCGCGAGCTTCGCGTTCGATAATCTCCAATCAATATGTGAAAAACACATTACCGAACCGAATCAAAATGTCGTGCTGAAGATGGACAACGTTTAAGATCGCGTCCCGGCCGGACAACAGACGCTCTCGGCAGGCGAGAGAAATATGTTCCGATTAAATGGTAACATACGGGGAGCCATCTTCGAACCGGAACGATTGAAACTCAAACAGATCTGGCGGAGCAAAGAGAAAGCTAAAGCACGACCAGTCGTCGAAGCTCGTGTGTCGAAAACCGTAAATAAATCTTCCGGCTGAAACCGATCGCTCACCGATTTCCCCCATCGGTGTTGGGCTGAAACCGATTGGCATTCGCAAGGGGCGGTTTGATGAGGGCGAAGGAACGTTTTTAAATAGAATTAATCGAGAAGATATAAATTATAACATTTTCATAATTTATTACCTAGTTTTTGTACTCATCCAGCACCAACGGCAGCGTCTGTTGGCACTTTCTTTTTTTTTTTTGTTACGCATACACTCTCGCATTAGCACGCGCATTCCACCGACTGCAATGTACGGTAACATTTCCAATCGCTGGTCGTGTTGGTCCCGACATGTCTTTGGCAGAATGTCCTTTCGAACCTCGTTCGTCCTGCTATTCCATGGTCACACATACACCCATTCGCACACCATCACTCACTTTCTCCGATTTTTTTTTGGTTCACACTCCACTCAAATCCCATCTTTCATGTGTCAATGAATTATTGCACATTATAAGTGTGTAGTAAAAATTGGAGAAAACTGTTACCGATGGAAAAATGCTTGAGAGAGACAGAGAGAGAGAGAGAGAGAGAGAGAGAGAGAGAGAGAGAGAGAGAGAGAGAGAGAGAGAGAGAGAGAGAGAGAGAGAGAGAGAGAGAGAGAGCAAGAGCGAGAGAGTCTACGATCGTGCAAGGCTACAGTTGCAGGGCAAGTGATTCGCTAGCAGAGTGGACGCAAAGAATGGGTTCCATCCTCAATGCTGGAATCAAAGGGACATCAGGGCGCAACGTTCGAATTGTGACCGGATTTGGGAATAGTGCATTTGCTCCCTTCACCTCGTTTCGTACGTATCAATAAATTGCACATTTGTAACGATTCAATGTCGATCGCAATCGGCTACGGAAGTCGAAAAAAGAGAGGGAAAAACAGAAAAACCACCATAAAGAACAAAAAGAGAACACATCATAGCAGAAAAGCGCAAGAATACACAAACCCCGAACAGAAATATGAAAATAATAACATCATGCATGAGGGCTCACACACTAATGGCTTTTTTTCTAAATTTTGTAGCAGCGAAAAGCTGACAGAATAAATTATGGACCAGCGCACGTAAGACACAGATCAGCCGGTCGCCAGCTAGTAAACTTTTCGAAGGACAACAGCAAATTTTGGCCACCGCCATCGCTGGGGTTAACAGTTTCGCAGCTACACTCCATGTCTGGAAGTGGTTAAAATTATGGCACAGAGCTGGACGTCTCGGAAAAAAGAAAAAAGTTTGTAAGATTACAGCTGCTACTGGACACGATGCTCTTGGACGAACCGCACGGCGGCATAATAAGATCGCTTCTGTCGGGCCTGTCGGGTCTGTGCTTTTGCTATTCGATCAACATGCCACGCGGGTGAAATGGTGGATGACGCTACGATGTAAACGCGCAGTCATTCGTCTGTCCGTCAAAACGTGTCGCGGTAAGGCAACATGTTTGCCCCGGGGTACTGAAGAACACCGACAAATAACGCACGCTCTTTTCTTCGCGTCGCGCTCCACTGATCCATGCGATTAAGCAAACTGTCAGCCACGGTGGCACGGTGCTAAGGTGCGCATCATTTCGGAAGGAGGCTCTTGCTTGATGAGCAATTTACATAAACATCTGCCGAAACAACACACTCTGTCCCGGGGTAAAGAAAGGTGAATGTTTTACGGTCTGCAGGCGGCACTGGATGAAAGCTTTGCGGAGCAAACTCCGGCTACCGCCAAGTGGGGATTGTGGGGTTGATTTTAGACGAAAGTATAAGAATGTCAACAAAGTGAACGATTCAGTAAAATAACAAACGATGCATTACGAGCGGTTGCGATGCTGCGCGAGTCTTATCGCTAGAGACGCACACGACGGTGCCGGTTGTTTATGTTCGTGACATATTTTTACGTGTTGCGTTACGAAATTTGTAAGGGAAGCATATTTTGTGCGATCAAACAGATATTCGTTTTACACTGATACTCCTGTTCCATTTAATTTGCTTAGTTAGACTGTTATGTTTTGCATTAATGATTGTGAAATAGGTTCTAGAGAGAACATTAAGTTAAAATTGTTGACTCGCAGGACTCACAGCACTGGTGAATGATTCCAACGATTGTTGAGAGATTCAGAGTGATGTGCAGACCATTAATTCGCTCGATGTATCTTTGATTAAATCAAAAAGCCTCCCGCCCGGGGATGTTTTGCATAATGTTCTGCTTTCCGAGCTACTGGTGTTATCTTGTTACTCAAAAGCAGCTATAGATTAAACTACAAATTACGAAAGATTAGCCATCAAAAGAAAAGTTTCAGTTCATAACTAGCCAAACTATAGAGGTCCCCTTACTACAGCCCTACTTTGCCTTCAAAGCTCGTTGGGTATTTTGAATTTCCTATGAACGAAGCTTTACCTCATCAAGCCACTTTTATTTTCTTAGGCTCATCCTGATACCAGCTAAATAAACATACTTCCTACTCAAATTCGCTTGCTTACTATTCCTTCCCTGATTGCACAACGCCTCGAAGCTGGGCATCACACACAAAAAAACTCTCAATGGAGTTAATACTACTCCCGCTACAGCTACTATTTCTAGTGATGGTTTGCATATTAAATCGTGACCGACGAGTCAGTCGGGCCTGTGTAAGGTTCACGGAATTCACAGAACCACAGCACACGGAAGCACACAAATACCATAGCACAATCAAGGATACAAACCATCCCACAAACAACTCGCCCACGGCAAAAAAAGCTTGCCAATAATAAATATAAACCAAAAGGATTTCCCGCGTAAAAATAAAATTTTCTTTATGAGTAGAGCTAAATTATTTTCATCCATTCTTTTGTAGGTTTTGTTCGTGAGCGTCGCTGCTCACATTTTCCCACCTCCAGATGCCAAACCAATGGGCAAGGAAAACACGCAAAACGATGTGCCTGCCGCGTGAGCTTGTGTTTAAGTCTGCATTATTTTTCCTTCTTTCACTGTTTCCTTTTTTATTATTTACTCATTCGTTCAATCCTGAGACGCAACTTTGGACACTTTGATATAAGCATTTGGGGACGAATTTTCTACCCGAAGTCCTACGCGTTGATGGGTGGTTTGGTGTTGGGGGTCTGAGCCGATTTTTTCCACTGCGTGTTGTTTGCCTTTCCCCTCTGCTGGTACCATTCGTTTGGTTCATTTCATTTCAATTTGCATGTTTCAACCTAAAAAATGGTGGCTAATAAAATAATTTTAAAGCTGACAAGAAAGCATCGTGCGATGGTTTATTGAAATGAGCCAGTGGAATGGTTGAGAAAGCTTCTTAATGGAAACTTATTGGTAGTCGTTTTAAAAAAAAAATGTGGAAATTTCGAAACTTTTATTTTTCTCTTGAAAATAGGAATAATCCCATTCAACTATCAGCAAAGTTGTCTAATTGATTCACACATGATATTTTGTGCTTTGCCCCCTGCATATTTATAACTTTCTATATTATTTTGTAACTCGAACCGAAAACATAAATTTAGATAATGCACATAATCAAAACTTTATAAAATAATTTAAAACAATCCAGGAATAGGAGAGTTCTCTCAAGACAACTTAAAAAATAGAACAGTTTAATAAAAACTAATTTTGCGGGATCCGTTAAATTATATTTAAGTTATATGAGTGTTAAAGTACATTGTTTTGAATCATCAAACATGACATTGATGGAAATTGAGCTCTCTACAACACAAATCACAACAAACAGCCTTCCATTCCATACTTTATGCAACTGTTAGATAGCACAGCAATTATTTTATACATTGATTCATGTTAGTTCTCTTTTGGCACAAAATATTAATGCAATATTTGAAGTAAAAAAAATTGGATTCTTTAGTTAAATTTTCATAGCTTTTAAAATGAAAATCTTTAAAATGTACTGCCTAATTTGATGGTGTTTAACTCAAAAGGATGAATAGTTTATTTTACTATAATGTCAGTATTTTTAACTATTTATAGATATCAGTATTTTTTAGTGTTGGGTCTGATCTGATTCAGATTCATGATTCTGAATCTCTATTATAAAGATTCATGAATCCTCAAAGATTCATAAATCCCTAACGATTCATGAATCCCTAAAAATTCATGAATCCTCAAAGATTCGTGATGTACGAATTGATAGAACGAGTGACGGATCAACCTAGGTGCGGATCAACCTCCAAGAGAACCTCGTAGATGAAGGGGCCTCTCAAGGAGGATTTTCCATCCCCCTCCCCCAAACCCCTCCGACCGGCTCACGTCTTTTGATACAAGCACTTTGTAAGGATTAATGAATATATGAGGATTCATGAATCTTTTGGGATTCATGAGGAGTCGACTCATGAATTGAATGACTCTTCACTGAAGATTCATATGAATGACTCTTTTGATAAGATTCATTAAGCACAACACAAGTATTTCCCCTTTCATTTTTGCGATAGCGGCGCCTGTCGCCACACGGCAGATCCGGGTATCGAATCACGCCCGGACTGCCTCCCCGTAACGGGTAAAGCTAAGTATTAGAAAGCTAGCAATAGTTAAGCACAACACAAGTATTTCCCCTTTCATTTTTGCGATAGCGGCGCCTGTCGCCACACGGCAGATCCGGGTATCGAATCACGCCCGGACTGCCTCCCCGTAACGGGTAAAGCTAAGTATTAGAAAGCTAGCAATAGTAGGCCAAGACCTCACAACGTTGTGCCAAAGAAGAAGAAGAAGACTTAACAGAAAAAAAAACTAATTTATAAAACTCTATGAACTGTTTGATTAAGGTTCTAGCTTTTTTTTTCTTTGTTCATTCAAACTAATTTAATTAATTATTTCAACGCTTTACCAACAGTTCACGCAATCTTATTGTTCTCCATACCAACAAATCAAACATAACATCATCACTGTATACGGTATGCGATGGTTTTCTTACACCGGGCCGAAAAGCAAACAGTCTCCCGACTCCCGATCACATGCTGGGGCCAAGAAAATGGTGGATAATTTCAAACTGTTAGCAGAAATTACTATGATGAGCTTTTTTTACGACTTTCCCTGAACCCTCTAAGCGTGCTTCAGCAGAACGCACTTGCAGAGACGAGCAGGGGTTGCTGTAACGTTTTGCTTAAAATTATGGAAAGTCATAGCAAAAAGCTTATACAGTACAGAGCACGGGCCACGGGCAGCCAAGAAAACCCGAAGCGAAACCATAAAGTACTGATAAAAACAAGAGGATAAATTTCGTTCTTTCCTGTTTGGTCATGCGATCAACTTTGTGAGTTTTCCCTCATCACGAACGACGAGCCTTCCGCGCAACGCTAATCGGTGGAGAAAACACTTACTACAACTGCACTGAGCTGCCAACACCCCCCCGGGGAGACGGAGGAGTTGTCGAAGCTGGGGCGTGATTTAAGCGAAATAATCACCATAACTTGCGATTAAATAATTAGATGGACGCGTACCGCATAAATGAGTGCCACTGTGTTATGATTGGAGGAACGCAATATCAGCGAAAGCGTACGCAATGGTTCCCTTCGGCCGATGCTAGAAGACGTTCCGAGCGGTACAGTGGACAGGATGCGAACGATGGAACGAACCAAATGAGGCGTACGAAAACGTTTGTTTTCAATCAAAAGCTGTGACTCGACGTGCGGAGTCCGAAGGATGGATGTACATAGATAGCGTATGGCCGTTGGCCTTTATGGGAGGGAAGAGAAAAACAAAGTCATAATTTTTGCATATTTTTATCTTTCGCTTTGCCCGGCACATGCTTCAGCCGGCCCTATCTCCTAGCGACGTTCTGAGCTGTCGGACGATGGGTCCCTGCCGAAGAAACAATTCACGCCTGCCTAGTGGAAAAACAGTGGGACAGAAAGTTACTTATGTATGGTTTACGATTATTGGTCCTTTTTCATATCAGTTGCTATTATAATAGATTGGTGCTTACAGCACATAAAATGTAATGCTCTCTGATCTGCGAGGAAAATTGCGTATCTCGAACTAAAACTGGCTATCCTGTCGGGAAATGGTTTTTATTTTCTTGAAAGGTTGTAGAATTAATTATCATTAAATTCTGATATAGAATATAGAAACTTTTTTAAACAAAACATTCACACAACTCGCAGACCATGCAAGATTTTGAGTTTTGTTACATTTTGTTATCATTACGCTATCAAAAAATTGTACACTTGCTGAAACGAAATAATGTAACATCTTTTTTTGTTTTCGTTCAAAAACGTTACGAACGGATCAGGCTACTTTCGCCATCTATGAGTGAGAGTTGGAACTAAAACTCCTTTACTATGTAGAAATGTTTATTTTCATTCAAAAATCAAATACCTTTCTAAATACAATAGGACTGAATCCTATTCAACCCTCTGTTAAATTTTCGTTTGGCTCAAAAATCGTCAAATCAATGCACTATACAGAAATAATTTAAAACATAAAGAGCCAAAGTAAGCAATTCTGCTCAATCAACATCGAACACGAATCTCCGACTCTCGAAAAAAACAATTTCCATTTGATATGGTGGCTGTAATAAATTTTACTTTAATATTTCATCACATATACACAATCGTTACCGTTTCAGTAAAGTAAGCTCTCAATCAATGTGGCAATAGAAGCCGTACGATGCAATTCTATCGAACACGGTGGTATTGCCGACGAACTCACTCAGCTTCGGACTGAGCAAACGCATTCGTCTTTGCGGTACGCGGTAGGGTCGGCAGAAGGTAACAGAAACCTATTTTCTCCAGCGTCAACGTAGTGTAAGCCAAGCCCTTCCGATTAGCTAGCCTCGCCCGTCGACCGCGTGCAAGTGTTATAATTTCGAGTGCCACACCAACCGGGCAGGCCAGCCAGCGCACACAAGAAAGAGAAGAGCCATAAAAAGAACCGTTTGGCACGGAGTTCAATATTTGCTGAATTATTGAAACAGCCATAATTTCAGCTTTTCCGTCCCGCTGCTTGATGGCTGTGCGCGGTGGATGAACGAACGGCGAGAACCAGTTAAGAAAGCAGTCAAACGCAGCAAGAAAAGCTGCCCGGGCAGCGCCCTGCGCCCAAGAAAAACACTCCAATGAGCGCCAGCACGGGACGAAAACACCGCCAGCCAGCCAACCAACCACCAGGTTCAGTTGTCAATATCCTTTCACTCAAACGCAATCCAAATGGTGCAGAACACCGAGAAAAGTACGATTGACGAGTGAGTTTTTCCTGCCGGGCTACACTACTGCGCAGCCCGCATTTCTTTGGTTGGTGCGAGAGATGAAATGAAACACCCGCAGCAAACCGCGGCATGTGCGGTGGACGCCGGTGTCGAGAAACCCGAGTGGAAAAGTTATGGAAATGTAGTAAAGAACAGAAACAACTCGTGCCCCTCTTCCAGCAGCTAGCGATTGAAGTGAGCTCGGACGGAGCATACAGAGCAAGGAAGACGGAAAAAAAACTACAACCGTGTACCATTTCGTCACGTTCCTCGTACGATGCTTCCATCCTTCTTGCTCGGGAAAGAACCTCGGGGAGAGTTGATGGTTGAGATCCTTCCTATCAGGTTTTCTGGTCCTTCTGGTTTGGTCTCGGTCGCCTTTTTTTTGGCAGGACGACTGCAAGAGCGGTGATAGCCAGCATGACGAAGAAAATAACATGGGAAGCAATAACAGTTACAAGAAAATTAAATTGTCGATTGTATTTCATTGTTATGACTGACATAAAGAAGCGTGCGCATAGAAGTGGCAGTGGTAGTGAAAGTAAATGCAGCGCACAGGGAAGCGGAAGAAAGGGCCAGGGGTCAGGTCAGCGCCAGGAAAGTAGAAGAAGAAAGTGTAAAAAGTTTCTGAAATATATTTAACGAGGTGAAAGCGAAGAATTGATGAGAACAGGAGAAGCATATAACCAGAACAAGTGTTGGCAATTAAAAGTTAAGGAACAGACACAGCATTACAGACACAACGAAAACTTAAGTCCTAATCCTTGCGTGGTAAAATAAAGAAAATGATTTACAAAAAAAACCATCCCATCTAGCTTAAAAAATGATTAAATGCGCATAATAAATTATAAACTTTACAATGTACAAACGAAATACATTCATACAACACACATCCTTCTAGGAGTATTTAACAAACGAAATAAGATAAGCATACGACAAAGCCAACCAACCACCGACACCAGCGGCCAAACTGCCGAGGCCAATTGTTAATTGTTTTTTCCCTAACCCCGTTTTTGACATCAATAAATAAATATAAAATATAGAAGATTATAAACCTTCGCCTAGTGTCGCCGGCTACACTTCCCACAGCGCTCCTGCAGGAGCGTAAGGATTCAATTCGGCATGGAACGGTAATGGGCGACTGTCCTGTAGCAAGAGCTCCGTATGTATGAGCTGAGCGAGTGAGTGAGCGAGTGTGCCGCAAGATAATTTATTAGATTTTTAATTCTTCTCCGGCGTAAATCTGATAGAAATAAAATGGCATACAGTCATCGGTGGGTCGACATCGTCATAGTCCTCGTCATCACCAGCATCCGCCGCGTTGTCGCGTTGTCTTTCATCCGAGGCCATCCTTTCGAATGGTTATTGTTGTTAACGCCGATGGCGATGGAATGCTTTCCGAGCAGCAGTGCAAGGATATACCGGGCATAAAGCTGAACTTCTGGATGGGGTTGGTGGGATGTCCGGGTCAGAATTTTTCTCCAACTGCTGCTAACCTAAGGTGGCAGACTCCTTCGTGGGCCCTCCATCTACTGTACGGACACGGCAACGATTCGATTGCATTTAGGAAAATTCCCTTCATTTAACCATTTCCGCTTTTACCAACAGAATAGTCTAATGGCGCTGCCTGGCCTCCAGTGTCTCCCGACCATGCCATTTTGGGAAACTCATTCCCTCGCCCCCGAGGAACCTGTGCGAGCGAAATCTGCGAGAAAAAGGAACGTGTCTGCTTTCCACCACTGCCGGAGATCGGCTGCCGGAGATTCCTTTTGCTGCTAAATGGTGTGGCGATCATTGTTTGGTAAACGTACGGTACCGTAAGCGAATGTATATATTGTAAATGGAGCGCATGTCGAACTCAAACATTACAACAGCAGCACAGAGAAGAGCTAACAAAAAGAAAACAACTATATACACATATATACATATTTTCTCGGAACGAAAAACTTCACCGCACAGACAGTTTTCGGGTAAGAAGCCGGTAATAGCAGTGCAATAATAAAGGGTAATCCAAACATGAACCACCCTTAATTTAATCCGTTCCCATTCCCGCACGGCACACAGAGGTGCAAAGGGAAAGCCCTATTGAGCAAAGGGTTCTATGATGCTCTGCCATTGCTCAACCGGTGCGAGAAAGTGTGTGAGAATGTACGAACTGCCCATGGTGCAGTCGTATGGGTTCGGTTGATCCTGAACCACGTTGTCGTTGTGTGTGTGTGTTTTTTTTATTTCAGGTTCTTTCACTTCACACCATCACCTTCCATGATTGAATGTAAGGGACAGCGATTGTTCCGAGACTTCGAGGCAACCCGGCCAAATCTCAAGCTTCATCCTTCATTCTTTTCTAATGGGCCCGATGGGTTACGGCGAGTCCTTTGAGCCAGTAGTTGCCGCTGAGTGGCAGCGTGGTGCAGTGCTGTGGTAGCGGATTCTACTGTCAAAAATAGTTGATTTATATGATGCTCTCCCGAGGCCTTACAGTATGGGTTAAGTACCTAGCAATGGGTAATCCGTTGTTTTTTTTTCTACTCATCAAATTTATTTGTATTCTATTTATAGAATTTAATTCCAACTACTGTAAGGACAATAAGTATATTTAACATCAAGATTTCAGTATAACTTTGAATGCAGTTTTTGAATGCTATAAACAATAACATAATATGCAATAAATCACATCAATTATAGTGTATTGCTAGGTACACTGTTGTTTGCGTAACCGTACTGTTTAACTACAAATAGTTAATTTTTGCAAAGAAAGCATTTTTGCACCATCTTTCACTCTAGAGCCTCACTCACAACACCCACACCCGGGTCTTAAATCACCAAATCTCAATTTCCTAAAGTGCCTCGATCGCCATCACCATTTGCGGATGCCAATTCCACGAGAAATGATCATCCATCGACCGTCTCAAGCACCGCCAGCATTCATTTGTCTCGTTCCAAATTTCAATGCTGCTTCCCGAAAGCAAAGGAAAAAAAGAATCAACCACCGCTCACCACATGAAAGAAAGCAGCTTTTGTTTGATAGAAAAACGAGGTTTGACTGACGGTGGGTAATGCCATTTTCCAATGGCATAGCACGGCCCGGAAATCATCCCGGCCCCGCCGGTCGTTAGGTATTAAATCATTTAGATAAATATTTATGCCCCTGCAATGAGCAAAACCAGCAAAAGGGAGGCTGAACCAAGACTTCTGGCGCGGCATGGCACGGCTGACGTGAATGTGTTTTTCTTTCTTCCCCCCGTGCCACGTTCCCATTCCCATCCATCCAATCCCGTACCCGATGGCCGTTCCCTCCTGCCAGCGTGTGCGCTAGAAACTGTCCCTGTCGCATCACGGCATCCTGGCCAAACCTGGCGTCTTCGCTTTTTCGTAAAACTAAGCGAAAACAAACCGTAAACCATGTCACTGTCTGTCGCCGTGATGTGCGACAAGTCGGCCGAAGGAAATCGGATTCCTTCTCGCTCGATTGGCCCCGTGGCAAACGAGGAGTGCTGCGGGCCTGGGAGGATGAGTTTGTGGGAAAAGTGCATGAAACTTCCATTGGCAAGGGCATATATCATCACGAAGTGACAGCGTTTATTATCTGCGTACACAACAGGACGGATTGGATGGATTGGTTGAGCGACAGGGACGGGGCGAACAGGGCACGGGCAGCGTCCTTGTGCGCGCGTCTCGCTTATCAAGCCACATCCGCCATGTGCTACAGTACGTACGTATGTACGTGTGTATGTACGTGGTGTTTGAAAATTGAGCAAGCTATTTTCTTTCCCGCATCGCAGCGAGCATGGGCCAACGACGAACAGCTCGTCATTGGTCGTCTCCAATGTGCTTCCAATTTGACAGGGAACATCCTCGTGAGTGAATGAGTGCTAGGAGCGTTGGGCCGAGTGAAAGGAACAGACAACGGCGAGCGACATCCGTGAAGGACGCCATCGCACTAGCATGACTGCATGAGACGCGAGCGGTGTACTTGGCGGCGAGCCGAAGGACGAAAGAAAAAAAAAGCACATCCAACGCTAGTCACCATCAGGACACCGTGGCACAAAGGCTCTCAGGAAGATTGAAAGAAAGCAGTTGCAGCAGTTGAGGATTGGTGCGCACTCGCCTGCGAAAGGTACTGGCCGGTGTCGACTAGCTCGAATCCGCTTTCAGCTGCTTCCTCCCATAAATCCTGACGCGGTTCATATTTTAATCCACCGTGGAAGGATACGTCTTTGCCGACACCGTTGTCTCACCGAGGAAAAGTGCCTGTCGTATTGTTGTCTTTCTTCCAGTTTCGCTATAAATTAGGACATGTGTCAGCTTTCTGAAGGATTTATGACAAATTTATTCTTTTCTTCGGCACATTCACTCACCCGATATGGTGTGAAACCAGCAGAGAAGAAATATACCGCCGGACCGTCTTAGACCGTCCTGATCCGCCGCGATGGTTGGGTCGTAGTTCTTTTCTTTTTTTTTTTTGCTCTTGCTTCTACTTCCTTTGGATGGAAATGTGAAGTGACGTTTTCCGGATCCACTCACTCGGATTTGGGTCTACTTCAAAGATGGCTGATGGACTTTGTCCGATGGATGCATCACAAAAGATGTATGACAAAGATCAGAGTTTCACCTTCTATGTAATGTTTGATCGTAGTGCAGATACTGTTCTATTAAAAAAAAATGATTTGCATAGAATTTTTTGTCCTTGTTAATGCAAATCATTGTAATTTAGAATATCGTATTCTCCTTTATTCTCTCTGGCTCTACAACCTCGAGTAGTCTTGGACCGACAATATTTGCTTCCTTCCGTAGATGGATAGTCAGTCCAGCGTACGGGTAGGCGGTCTGGACGGGATTCGATACCCGGTCCTGCCGTGTGAAGTTCGATTATAGTCTGAGCCCAATTTAATCCTCTCAATGAAGGACTTGAACTGGTTGATGATTGAGAATATAATATTACAAGATAATCCTGATTAATTTGCTTTATGCATTGGTTTTACTCTGTAACTTTATGTTAGTTAAACACCAAGATACGCGTTAAATTTATTTTTTCAATCTCACTTCAATTTATCTTCAAAGTCGCAGAAGCCCAGACCGTTGTCCCTCACGGTTATTTGAGACGCAAACTCGTCCAAATTTAAATACGTCTTTTCTGCCACAACGCTTCAGCAGACTGGCCCAATTTACCCCCATGACGGTACCACGTCAGTGTCTTCGGGAACGGTCGTGTGCCACACGATGATGGCACATTACATCATAACGCTTATTGTTATTAATTCTACCTTGTCCACCCATTTGCTCAGCAAATGGACAGAACTCGGCGCTTCCATTGTGGTGTGCCCCGCGAAAGGTGAACCCGCCACAAATTATAATTATAATTTTTCACTGACATTTACGACTGAAACGCAAACAGCGGACGAGCAAATGACACGTTGAGAGCTGGTGATTATATGATACAAATGATTATGATAACGATACACCGCGTTTTTGTCGCGTTTTGCGCGATTTGGGTACAAAGATGGTTCCGAAGATACGTTCTTTTTTTTTGGGGTTTCCCTGGACTGAAAGCAAAATGAACAATGTCGTTTGACATATGTTCTCGTGGAAATCGAGGGTTCTTCTTGAAAAACAGTGAAATGATCGAATAATTAAACGTTATGTCTTTTGCTTGTTATGTTGCACATTTTCTTGTTAAATAAAAGTACATTTTTACACTGTGATGTGATAGTTGTTTTATATTGCGCAATATCACACAAAATGTTACAGATGCTTTTTACTATACTTTGCTATCATTTCCAAACTGTCCAATTTTTCTCCAAATCTGCATCCAACGATGGTTAAACGGGTTTAAATATTGTCTGCTACAAAATCACCACCTTTCACGAAAAAAACAAACCCAACGAAATCAAAGTTACTCACCATACTGCACAATTGTACTCAATTTATTGGTGTTCATATTCCACGATATAGTCAGTGCAGTTAAAAAGTCAATTAGTGTCACCCTGGTCGCCTGTTTTTACAGTACCAATTTTTTTTCGTTCCACAGTCGCGCACAGTCCACTTACGGTTCGCGCTTTTTTGTACAAGCAATGCAAACTCCTATCTCAATTAACAGTTCCGCGCGTAAAACGGTGCAACTCACAGCAAAAAACGGCCGGAAAAATGCACCGAATGAATTTTTTTCATCAACTCTTTTACTTGATTTTAATACATTGCACGTCGGTGAAAGGTTTGTACGTATGGAAAATGTTTAAAACACAGACATCATGCAACGTTTAAAGTAGGAACTAGCGGTTGCATTAAAAAATAGACAAATTTTTCTTGATTTTCAATTCGATACCTTTGTGTTCATTCGTTGGCTCCAACTGCCTGTCATATTTTGCATTCCGATATTTGGTATGTTCTGCGGACGCGAATGCACCGGTCCCAAACCACCGCTAACCTGTCCCGTCACTCCTCCCTCTCCGTCCCACGTGCTGCACAGCTTCTCACTATCGATTAATATATCAATGTTGAACACTAAACGTTTTCGAAAACATTTCCTCCTTCCCATGGGTGACTTTACCCACGGTACGCTCCTTTACGAATATGTAATGAAAGCCGTGCACCATCCGTAAGCGTGGCCGGAAAAAAAGCAGCTACGGCCAGAACAATCAAAGAATAAGAATAAAAAGTTTGATATACCACGAATTTTATCCTTGAGCAAAAAGTTGGAAATATTGAGACACTTACTGGCCACTGATTAGAACTTCCTCGGTTTTTCTGGAGATATACGAACACCTATGATCTCTCTCACGCAGGACTGACTATCCAGCTACGGGTAAAAACTAAGTCACAGAGAGCTAGCAATAGCAGGCCAAGACCTCACGAGGTTGTAGTGCCAATGAAGAAGAAGAAGATGATCTCTCTATCTCTCTCTGTCTTTCTCTCTCTCTCTCTCTCTCTCTCTCTCTCTCTCTCTCTTTCTCTCTCTCTCTTTCTCTCTGTCTCTTTCTTTCTCTCTCTCTTTCTCTCTCTCTCTCTCTCTCTGAGGTATTCCCACAGTACCAGCTCCAGCTTCCTGGGCCTTCCTAAGTTACCCCGCAGGTTTGAATATACACTATTCAATTACCTCCAATGTTATTTGAGGACCGGCAGCTAATGGCCATATGTCCTGAACACCTATAATGAATGGTAGTGTACTCTCCACATTCTTGTACGTCTCTTCAAATGTAGTAAAACCTGACAAAGAAATCGTCCAGAGGCTTGGATTCATATGTATCAATGTGTCCTGATAGACCAATAGCAAAACCAAAAAAAAAAAAAGCAGGACCGGAATAATCCCACCGTCTCACGCATCCTCTAATGGGTTCCACGGAACGAACCGGCAAACCGGCAAATTAATTATACAAAATTTGTTGTCCATGTTTCAGAAGAAGTAGTACTGACATCTGAAACACCCGATATGGAAACGCCCACAGCCAACGTTATCAATCAAAGAGTCTTCTGAGTCACTTACACCACCACTAGTAGCCATTTTTGTGTAAACCTTTATCCAATCATGGTTTAGCCAAGATGGAGTGAGGCTTATCGTAAAATCCAAGAACGAACTTAAAGAAGGTGACATTTTTCACGACTACCATGTCTAAAGACCAAGCAAACAGTCAAAACAACGCTTTGAAGGTATAGCATATGTATTTTCATAACCAACTTAATATATTCTAGCGTTTTATGAAAAGCGTTTTCAGAAAAACGAATACTACAAACAACTATGGGGCGGCCCGGTGGTGTATACGATAGCGGTGCCGCTCTTCACACGGCAGGACCGGGGTTCGAATCCCGGCGGACCGCCTCCCCGTACGCAGGACTGACTATCCAGCTACGGGTAAAACTTAGTCACAGAAAGCTAGCAATAAGATGGCAGACCAGGACCTCTCGAGGTTGTAGTGCCAAGGAAGAAGAAGATAAACAACTATGATACCTGTTTGCATTTTAAATCATTTTCAAAATGCAGTTCTAATTACTTTTCCACGCTCTATTAACTCAAATGACTCACACGAATGCAAGTCAAGGAAAGTCTAAAGAAAATATTCACTTCCGTCATTTGCTTCTTTTTTATGTCTGCATAAATCACACCAAAACTATCTCAAAGTGCTGCACATTCCAAGCGTTTGCCATTTTTACGTCAACCTGCCGGTGGATGGTAAAATATTTTGCATCCTTTATTTTCATTAATCATAAATTTCAACCACCGCTTCCACCACCACCATCACTACCACTAAAAAGGCTAATGCTGCTTGAACTATGATTGTTTGATTGCACCGCCACCACCGTTTGTGAAATAGGATCGTGATGTGCAACGGGCAGAAAGTTCTGGCGATCCTTCACGGGCATTTTATTTTATTTCGTTGTTGTTGTTGTTTCGAAAGCTCAGCTCGATTCGCCACGCCAGGCGAAGGATTTGGTGCTCCATAACGGACCGACCGAGTGCGGCTCAAGAGAGCTCAATAGGATAAATAGAACCGGAGCAGTTTTCCATCCTTCCGACGCTATATTTTGTTTTTGAATGTCTGCCAAGACAAGACAGAATTTAATATTTATTACCCCGAGAGCGTAAATCAGCACTATGCATAAATAATATTTTAAAGGCTACGCCGTTTTGCCGGCTGGCATGTCCGAGAATGTCAGCAGTTAACCTAGCGGTGCTATTATATTTTTACCGGAAAATGAAGCTGAAATTCGGTGGCCAGTGGGTGTCACAAACATGTCGCATTCATAATCACAACCAAGGGGTTTAGAGCTTTGGTAGTGGTTTTTTTTTTCTTTTCTTTTGATTGTGCATTGTTGTTGGTGAATGTCTAGTATTATTTAGAATTCAAAGAAAAAAACAGTGCACTGTTGAAGTAGTCTAGCAAGGAATAGGAATAGTTCATCATCATAATTTAAAATCATATTTACACTATTAAGGCTTCACAAGAGGGATATCTGCAGGACTTCTTCTTCTTCTTCTTCTTGGCCTAACGACCTCTTAAGGTCATGCCTGCCATTTCTGGCTTACTAGACTAATTGATACCGCATAGTTGGTTAGTCAATCCTCACTATGGGGGAACGGCCCAGATGAGACTTGAACCCCGGTCCTGCCGTGTGAAGACCGGCGCCGCTGTCGCATCAACACCGGGCCGCCCCCGTGTGTCTGAAGGACTAATTTAACCAAATAACTTGGATACGTATTTCAAAGGTATTTGTCCTTGTATGGTAACTGCAATAAACAACACAGTCTACAGCACAACCCAACATTGGAAAATGCTTAATTAATTTACCACGGTACGTCCATTGCACAAATCTTTACACTCACAAATCAAGAAAAAATATGCTCTTTAGACATGCCAGACCAAGGTGCCGGTTTGTGCATTGTATTCCCGAGAGATACAACTTCTCAAGCTCCCTTTGGTGGGTTTCACTTTTTGAAAGATTTATGAGAAAAATCACGCAAAACAAAAAACTACCCGTACGAACGTTTACAAATCTTTCTGTTTTGTTTTATTCTTTTATGCCCTGTTTTTGGCTCTCTTTGAAAATTCTCATAACCTACAATCCTTTGAAAAGTAAATGCCCGATTGAAGCAGCAACACAACACATTCCTGCGGAAATAAGAATACTTACAGCTGGAAGTGGAAGTTAGCAATAATTCATTGGGGCACCAATGCCATTTTGGCTGGGTCCTGCAGCAAACAGTTCCACCACAGTTCGCCGTATGGTTGGTTTATCCATTACTCCCGCGCTACATGAATCAAATGGGGGTCGTGTAAGTATAAATGAAATAACCATCCACCGATCAACGAACAAACTTCAACAAATCGTACGAATAACGTTAGAAACGCGATAATTACTACCTAACCGCAAAAGACCTGATTGATGCTTGGGAGGCGTATCGTAGCTTTTTTGTTTTATTAATTTATGTTCAATTTCATTCCTTTCGTGTTGTGTACATTTTTGGTTGGTTTGGTTGTGCTGTTACGAGCGCGAATGTAAATCAGATTTTCATTTTATGGGTTTAAATCTTAAAGCATAGTGATTTTGTATCAAGTTCGTATGTAATATCCGGAAACATTTCCTTCGAAACTTAGTTTAAGCTTCATGCAGTGTTACATGACTGTGTTACAAAACTTTATAAAAACACACAAAAACAAGGACCAAACATCGAGAAATTTTCAGACAAAGTTTGGTAACGCCTTACCCGTCGATGAATTGGAATGATTTTAGGATACGATTAGACAATTTTAACGCCCAATCGAATTTTCTTTGCTATTGTACCTTTAACCTGGAGGGCTTTTATTTTAGAGATGGTATGAATTAATTATGAGAAAAATCTCTATAAAATTTAATGAAAAATGTCAAGAAAATGTGAACATCTGTTGTTATGATATTTTTTCAACCAGTTAGAATTCATTCCTACTCCACGACGTCCTACTACACATACCGATTGATCATTCGATGTATTTTATTCGTTCGCTTTGCCCATCAGCAAAACTGTAGCAGCTCGCCCCCGAAGCATTGATTCATACCAGCTTGCGCGGACTTTGATTAATTACGCTTAATTCTACCTTTACCGCTGAACTTCGGTACAATGCCAGGGCCGTGCACAGGCGATTAGACATTTCTCTTAGTCCGCAAGTAAGCGCCCGCAGCGGATTTGGTAGAATTATTTCATTCTAAGTGCCACCAACCGATATCAATTGATCGGTTTGTGATGTATATTGCACCGGGCATGGGTCCGCGGTCCACGAATGGCTCATTTTTCTTTCATTGGAACATCCTGAGGCAGATCGTTTTGAAGGAATAAATTAAAAAAGCCAGACCAATAAACTTAACGAAAACCAGTCGCAAGAGTTCTGACCTGCTCGAGGGACTTGTGTACGGTAAAGCAACTTGTGAAGCCCTTGAAACCCTTGATTATTTTGAATTTATCACCGCATCCCTGTTACATCCAGCATTGATTCCAAATGAACACAATTTCTAATTGTCAATCGGGTGAATACCATATACCTATACATTATTGCGACATGTTGGGAATATTATTGAAGGTGTGGTAAAGTGGAAAACTATCTATAGAGTAAGATTTAAAAAGTATTGAATTACGTAAACACTTCTCCTTTCTCCTTTCTCCTTCTAACTTTCAAATGGTAAGCAATATTTAAATCAAGTTCTTAACATGCAGATGTCAAGCATTTTACAAAAATGAATCATAGCTTAAGCTACATAATAGGAAACACAATGAACGATACTATTTTGAGTTAAACAATAAACATGGAAAAGCGGTTTCAACCTTTTACAGACTAATTAATTGCAGATGAGATGTCATAATGTAGCAAAACGAAGCTCACATAAACCATACAATCTGAACAATTTTCCTGTAACCGAACAATCAACTGTTCTACGTACATTCACCTTTTGCCTGATAAAAGTGACATGTTCAACTTTGCCGAATCCTACATGTTACCCTAAATCATAACTCTTTACATTTCGATCACCATCCGTTGAGGGTTGTGCACCTGAGCTTTCCCATCGCATTCGAGCAGTGCGAGATTACTTCGAACCGGTCACGGTTTGCTATTGTACTGTGTGATAAACATCATCATCCGTCTGTCCGACCGAATGGTGGTGTGGAGAGAAAGTTTTGTAGGACCAGCAGAAAATAGAGTAGAACCACATACACACACACACACACACACACACACACACACACATTCGCACTAAGATGCACAGGCAAGAAATGTCGCCCGTATTCGAATGCGCAAGAAGGGATAACCCTCTGTCGACATAAATTTCGAAACTTGTCCTGTCCAGCCCGTCGTTGCGCTAGTATCGAGTGAGAGCCTCCGTCGAGGTGGAGGTTTGGTCGATTGCAAGGGCAGCCTAGGTGGGAGGGGGGGGGACTGTGGAACGGGCAGCGATCGAAAAATCCATAATTTGATAATATATTGAAGAAAACTTATACAGTAATTTATAATCTACAAGTTATGCCGTCCGGCTTCATAAAGTATTCTCACTTGAATGACTCATTTATAAACTTAATATACCGATGATACCCCGTTGCCGTCTGCGTGGTTGCAGGCAAATGAAGGTATTTAGCTGCCGACGTTACAACCGCAAGACGCTCAGGACGCCAATCTTTCTTACCCTGACCCTGATCGTATGGTCTTCAATTTTGTTCTAACAGCAATTCTGTGTTGTGGTAAACGCAAAGAACGCATCGTTTCCGATTGACTGGTAGAGTGCTGGTGGGATGGGCTGGGATCTGATGGGGAACGCATGAGAGTTGAGGAGGGAAATTCTTACTCGCAGCGCAGGAACGATGTGTTGCCATACCGAAGCGACATAGTCCAGTCAAACTTTTGCAATCCAAAGTCGTTCCGGATGTCCGACGGTGCAGCACACACAGGACAGCACGGTGTCAGTGCAGTGGACACATGCATGCAAATATTCACGCAGGATCCCCCACTAGCAAGGAAACCGAAAGATGAACGTTCGTTCGCATAGGTCATCTGCCCCCGAGTGGTGGTGGGTTTACTGAAAGGATCGGAGTGCATCGGCAAGTTTACACGCATGAGGAAGCTTCCCACGATGATCCTGTGGGTTGCTGCGTCTCCTACCGAAGGAAGTTGAGTGTGTCCAAACAGTGGCTTACTTCTTCTGCATCATGCCTCCAGCCCTGGTGCATCGGTGAAAGCATCCGAGTAATATTCTTGTGCTTTGAGGTTCTTGGATCACGAAAGACGCTGCCAACCACCAGCTTCTGTGTGCATTCTTTGCAGATATGTCCACCTTCATGTGAGTGTGAATGTGTGTGTGTGTGTGTGTGTGTGTATAAGAAAACACAGTCCTATTAGTCTAGGGAATGTACGAGAGTGCGAAGAATGAGCCCAACAAGTCCACGGTAAAGATTGGGATAGCGACGAAGAAAATGCTATTCTTCTTTGATAATAATAATTTACTACTGTTGCTTCGACTTTTGACCAGTACCTCGTGCTTAACTATGAATTCAAAGTATGCCCTGGTAATGCTACGAGAGCGTGAGAGAATTTTCTTGTTTCTCGTTTTTTTTGCAATGTGCACACATAAATTCAAAGTATGTGAAAACAGGTCATTTATCCATTATTCAATTAAAAGTTGAAAAACATTTCTGAGACACTTGGTCTACTGGCTGCGGCATAACAGCAGACTGCAGTATCCGTCGCCACCATTAACTTGCAATCGAAAATCAACTATTTTCCATCGCTTAACGAATGATTGCATTAATTGAAAATAACCAATCAAAGTCAGATCCAATTCGGCAAACAACGTCCAAAATATGTATGTTGCCGCTCGACCTGTTACTGATTTCAATTATCCGTCCTCACACAACATCAGTTTGTGTGGCTTCATGTGGTGCCGTGCTAGTACTTGAATTGCGAATCTTACCGTTCGATGGTCAATTGTTAAGCTAAAAGTGCTGCCCCTTTTCATTCGCTTCACGACTCGCACAACGGGTGCATGTCTGAGAAACCGATCCGCTCCAAAGAACAACCCTTCCAAGCTTCGCATCTTTGCAAACCACCGATAAGCTGATGAAGAATGCAGATAGTTCAGTGAGCCGAACCCTTTTCGGCGGATTCACCGATATATCTGCTGTCTATCGGAAGTAAAGTTGAAAGAACCTCCGTTGTCCGAGACGTTCTAGCATAGGTTCCCCTTCGGCCCTCCTGTCTCAGCCCTTCCTATCCGTTCCTCAACAGTGTAACTTACCCGGCATATGGCATCAACGATACAATCAAAGCATTTCGATTTGATTTCGAGAAATTGCATCTTCCGCATACGAGCACCCGATCGACTGTGACCGCCCTTGCGAAACCATTCGAACCATACGACGGGGTTGATTTTCTCATGCAGCAGCATGTGTGTCTGTATGATTTCGATTGTGGAACCGCATCCCTACACTGGTTTACCTACGGTCGCCCGGCAGAGTGGTGAGTTTTGTGGCGAGAAAATCGAAAACATTCTGATTATAATAAACATTCTTGACCGGTCTTATCAAACCGCTGAAGCGTGAGTAAAGCTTTCATTCCTTCCGATATCTTTTCCAGCGCTTCGCTTCCGTACATACTGTGGCCATCATTACCGCATCTTCCACTCTCTCGCAGACCAGTACTATTAGCCAGTTTGCAGATGATGGCCACGTAGCGCTACCGCTACCGCAACCATCGTGAAGCTACTGAAGAGTTTAACCAGTTTGATTTAGCCTCCACGTGATGTCGGGAATGCCTCCCCTTCACGACCGGGTTGATCTTTGCCTGTACCGTGTATGATGGTGCTACAGCTCCACACTACGCACGGGCACCCAGAGAGGGAGGATCATGAGGACGGTGGACGGAAATTTGGAGAATAAATGCAAGGCCAAGCTTCCTCCTACCTGGAGGGATGCTGGAAATGCGGGATAATAATCTCTTTCGAAGCATCTTTCCGAAATCGAGAGCACACGAGTGAAGAAGATATTCTGCTCGTAATGAACCAATCTTTTCCAGAAGTCAATTTTCTCCGATCGAATCCTTTTTTTTTTCCTCCCGGCGTTCCACACGGATTCCCTTACAGTTTCCCGACTGCTTTCATCACTATTTGCCACCACGTATATACCTACACACATACACGACCTAGAGCGCCAGAAGAATGAAAGACTTTGCAAAACTACGATACCTTCAGCCATTGCAGGGAACGGGTGCTGATGTTCCTGTTTGCTATTTGTGCTACTGATCTGGCCGACTGTTTTCGATAGGATGGCCGCAATTCGTTTCTTTGCTTTGAGCAAAATCAAACGCTTGTCGAAGATGGGAAGCTAAATAATACACTTTTATTCATTTGCAGGATTTCAATTTCACCGGTACGGCATCATACGGAAGCATGGTGCTATCGCACCAGCCAGCGTGTAGCGCTAAACGCTTTGTGGCAGGATGTAAAGTAAACGGGATCTTTTAAGCTCCACACAAAGGACGCATGTAACTGATTAACATGCGATGGGATATTAATTAACGAGCACGTGTGGTAATTTGGTTGGTCGGAGAAAGAAATGTCTGTTCAATAATGGATTGTACAGTTCTTATTAAAAAGCGAATAGTTCTATTTTAAATATTAGTACTTTTATAACTAATCAATTTATAACTAATAACTTATTATAACTAAGACTAAGCCGTGCCTATTTGAGGAATGAGGAATGTTGTTGTAATTAATAAAACATATTAAATCTGAAGCTACGGAAGTCGTACTACGTTTCTCTGTGAGAAAAAATGCTAAAGGATACTGTTTACTGGTTACTGGTACATCTTTTAAAGGATAGTCCAAATGGGATTTTAAACCTGGTGTCCTGTCCTGTGAAAGACCTACTTGACCCTCAAACTCTGTAATTTGCACATCTTCTTTCCAGCGTCGTGGAACATTATTTATTTATTATTTATTTTATATATACCATTATTATTTATTTTCAGTATGGCGGCTTTTAACAAAGTATGTACTAAATTCCACATAGTGAGGACTGACTATCCAACTATGCGGTAACAATAAGTCTAGTAAGCCAAAAATGGCAGGCATGACGTAAGAGGTCGTTAGCCCAACAAAGAAGTACTAATTGATTATAATTTCGAAAGACATTTCCTTCCTAGAATCTGCCTTATCTCGGGCGCGCTCGGTTGATCCCTCACATTATCATCAGAAAATGGTTTATTTAAAATAATTTGTTTGCTGAATATTTCAGGCATTTCGAAGCATGATTCGTCATCGTTAAAAATTGTTGATGCCTTACAATTTCGATCTTACTATTTTAGGTGAGCTACAGTTTTAACAACCCCCAGTTTCTCTAGAATTGCACCTTAAATTGCTCATTTTGTAATTTTTTTAAGCTATGTTTTAATTTAGATTTCTGATACCATATTTTGATCGTGAAGTCATTATTAAATATTCTAGATAAATAATTGATTACTTTAGCTTGATTGCCCCTTACAACATCCACCAAAAATTTGATGAAACCTTTGTGTTTTTTGCATTATAATGGTACTTCATTCTTCAATGTAAAATTGATTGCACACAGCCTTCTCAACAGCGGTCAAAGAAAAACCTGTAAATATTCGAACAACATCAAGATATTCAAAGGATATCCCAAAAAAATCGAAAAACGGCAGCCCCGGCAACCATCTCATATTCCCACACCGCATAACATGTACACACAAACGCGCCAAATCAATTTGCATCTCGCTCGAACACATTTCAGCTCCGTACCGATTGACGGTGATTAAGATTTCATGCACAGGCCGCTCATGTTTCCCTATTCATGGTGCCCAGTACCATCCAATGCACCAGCGCTCAATGATCAAAAAGTAATTTTATCACCGTCGCAACCCGTAACGGCTCCTCCAGGCATGAGCAATTTGCGCTTTCAAACAATCGCCAACGCGCCACACCAACCTGCCACTAGGGAAGGATCATCACCATGCAAAATCAATCTGCCGAATTTATCGCCTACGAATCGTGGCGACCTTTCCGTGGCCCTAGTAAACACTGCCGGAATACAAATAGAGCGCCCCCATGAATAATTGATCACTAAATCAACGATCTGATCACATTAGATGATGCTCGAATGGCGCTGGAAACGGTGGAAAAGGGTACGGCCAAGCATTGAGGTTTAGGAGTGACAGAAATCCGTACCGCGATTCCGCGCGTTCGCTAAATTTGACACATCTGCATACATATGTCGCCCCATGTACGGTTGCTGCGAAGATTGCCTTTTTCTTTTTGGTTTCTGGGGGTTTTTATCTGTTTTGCTTTTGCTTAGTTGGTTTCCCATTTCGGTCTCTGGATTTGAAACAGCCCCTGCCAGTGATCCTTTTACGACGGCACCAAGGGAATGGCTGCCCGGCCAAACGGAGTTGCACGATGTTTTACTAATGTATTGACTACTTTGCCAACGACTACGACCCGCGGAGTAATGTTGTCACCTTTCTGGACACCAGCAGTCACACATCCGCCAGAGCACCAAGCGGTGGACCAAACGGCGGAATGGGATTATTTTAGGACTATCACATTCTAAAACCACACCAACACACCACGTGAATGATACGGCCCGGGGCAAGTGGAGCAGTGAGTGGAGGTAGCGAGGAGTCGTAAAAATACATGAATATACCAATGGCAAGATCTCACAGAAAACATCTGTAAGGCATTTGGGTAACATCAGTGTGGGGGTTTCTTTCCCCAGAAAGGACCACTTCAAACGGCAGTGGTCTACCATCAAGGATCACAAAAAAAGGCTGCTGCTGCTGCTGCTGTTACTGCTTCTGTCTTATTGAAGGGTCCTTCCTCCCGCGATAGGTACGCGATGTACTGTCACTTCAATAAGTAAAGTGCCGAATTTGGATTAAGCTTCCCACATCTCGCAACGATGGAAAGAATACGCCAGAAACAAACATTGAGGTTTTGTTTGTTTTTGTTTCAGTTCTTCTTCCATCACATATGGTCGTCTCGAGAAAGAATTCTACTTCACAAGACTGAAACAACGGTACGGTTTCTTAAAATAAAACAATAACAGCAGCGACATAGGTGTGCCGAAAGCTCTTGCCACCCGACAAACGACACTAACATGTACGGTGGTTCTCCCGTTCGCAGCCCGAACCGTGGGTGGGTGAATGTGAAAAGTTTGCAATTTTCCTTCTGGCTGGCGCGTATAATAACGGCTCCTAAAGATGCTTCACTTTTTCTCATCGAACGTCCGTGGGACGGAGCAGCACAGCTCGTCACATGATGAAACCCTGCCCATGCTCCCATCCGAACAGATACGGTTTACTTTGTATGGAAATTTTTAAGCGAACTGAAATGAAGAAAGACACTTTCGCCCGGTGAATATGTTAATTCTTCTTCAAACCCACACGGTCCCGCCGTGGCATGGCTTTGGCTGCCGAAATCGCAGGACGATGATGCGATTTCGGCTTCATCCTTGACTTCCTCGCCGTGAAAGTCAACTTTTCTTGCTTGATTGGTGGTGGGATTGTGTGCGGTCAAGGGGTGGGCGGAACGAGAAGCGGGAAAGCATGAGAATTGCTTTGCGTCATTTGAAGCCCGCACACCTGAGCAGGCGTGAGTGGTAAATTGTATTCAAACGTCGGTATGTGCGAACTGCGACAACGACCAACCGCAGGATGACACTAATTTCGTTTCGTTCCATCATCATCGTCGGTGTTTGTCGCGGTTCTGCTACAGCGGCGAGTACGCCCAGGAAGACTGACAACTTTGGTGCTGGCTTTCTTTTTTTATTCGGCAAATAACTTTTAACCTAGCGCTAGGAGTAGCAGCGGGTAGACGTGGCAAGCGACGTTTATGGAAATGCATTAGCCCAAAGCAGCACTCAAGTGTTGTGGAATATAAGACCGAATATGACACCTTCTGTCTTTTGGGGATGCGAAAACAAAATAGCGAACGAAATGGAAGCTTAAATAATTAAACTTTAGCAAAAATGATATCGCGCAGTGTACCGAAGCTGGCGTAAAAATTAAGGCAAAATCCAATCAAATCTTTCGGAAACAATTACACAAACGGCTAATCGAAGTGTTCAATTTAAATGATCCGATGAGCCACCAGCCATCCGTGACCATTGGTTAGTAATTAAAGATTTTTGCTAATTTTCCGACTAAAACATTCTTTTATGCTCTCTCCTTTTGACAGACAATTTTCTACCAACAGCATGCTTCCGTTTAAACGAATTCCGAACGAACCACACCATCGCACAATACATATAATTTTTCACAATTAGCAACTAATTGAATATTTAGCTCAACGTCACCCTCTTCAGATAGCGCGTTGCCTTAACGTAGTACAAACACGAACGCTCGTTTGACGATGTTCCCGCTAGCGAAACGTTTTGAACATCGCGTCTCATTTTCCATAAAAACTCAACCAAACCACCGCCTCGAACCGTTGCCGAGACATGCAGAAACAGTTAAAACCCCCTGGAAGGAAATTGAAATACAAAAATACACTTGCCACACTCGCCATCCGAACGGTGGCGCATTTTTTGAACGCGCCTCACCGAGGAAAAACCGTTCACCGTGCACATTTGCCCGAAGCGACAACGATCATTTCTCCCCAAATAGTCGTAATGACCAAAAATTGTAATTTTTGAATTTTCCACTCAAAAAACACACGAACACCAAGGAAACGTAACGCCGGACACACTTCACCGCTGCAACCGGGTGCGAAATTGAACGTTTGCAGCATAAGCAACAGGACTCGATGCTTCCAAATGTATTCAATACAGCATTCCCTATTACCAGTTTCGCTCTTGCTGATGCCGCCTGCCGACTTTACCACTCGTGCCCGATAATGTTTGGGGTTTGGGCCCGTTCCGTAGGTCCTACAACCGATCCGATGGAACGCATCGTAAAGTCATACTTAGGAGCTGTATTATTAAAATTCTAATTTGCCAAACAAGATACCGCTGGGCGAAATATTTTGTGACAACAATTAAAGTCTTCAACCAATTACACTGCGAGTTTATTTTTATTTGCTCCCTAATGCTCCGACATTGCTCCGAAGCCGGTGAATGCAGCCAGGACACCCAGCAACTAGCAATGTCGGTCGTTTGGCTGTTGATTTCTTCCATCGCTTCTCGATTGGCAAATATGGTCGTAACGTAAAGGAATGTTACCTCCGATGAGCCGATTACCGGGTTGTTGCTTTTTTCGGACGTAATTACTGAATCTCTTGATATTCGTAGTTTTCCATCCTATACCGAAATGGTTGTACTTGTTTGATTACAACCTTGGCTGGGTGCATCGTTTGAGTTTGTTTGGAAAGTATTATTACATACAAAAGTTGAGCGCATTCATGCTCTTAATGTCGTCATCAATAAAGTTATGTACGACATTTTTTTAAATTCTAAAACAGTTAATTATAAAGAATGCATTGCCCACCTTTTGTGTAACATTAAAATAATTTAAATCATCAAAATGTCCATTACAACTATTTATTATGAGTCATCATGATATATATTCAGTAGGTAATTCTATTTAATATGTACTTCATACGTATTTCTTTAATCTTATAAATAAAACAAAACTCATAAATATAGGTTTGGAACAAATGTTTTTTTGATTATTTCATTATTACAGACGATAAAAAATATATTTTATAAATCTTTGATAAGCCTGTATTTAGAATAAGATACTATGCAGTTCTGGATCAATATCGATAGTCTATTAACCTGCATTTTAAATATTTAAAATCAAACAATTTATTTTAACCGATTCTTAATTAAACAACTTTTAGTAAATAATCACCATACTAAAGACAGATTAATATTACTTTACTTACTTATCAGGTGTTGAAGATTCGCGGAGTTTCGGATCGTTTTTTGTGTTGTAATAATTACCAAAACGTAGCGTAGCGTTTCTAGTTTCAAAATCGAAGAAGGTGTAATTCTGATTTCTGCCCTATTTATCAACTTTCTTATGAATGTCGCGAACGCGAGCGACACTCATCCCTACTCACTGTATCCTTTGAAATATTTCAATAACTAGAACGAAAACTAGTTTCGTCAAGTTACTGTGACGTCTAAGCGTAAACAGGTGCTACAACCACTTAGCCTGCTGCAACTATCCTTGGTACCGCTCAGGGTCTAGCACCGTCGTCTGTCAATTAATTAACCCGGCCGTTCTGGCGGACGCATCCACGCCATCACTCCATCTCAGTTTGGGCCTACCACGTCGCCTTTGTCCATGTGGACGGCCTAAAAGAACTTTACGGGCTGGGTCGTCCGGTGCCATTCTCATGACATGACCAACCCACCGGAGCCTTGCGAGCCTAATTCGTTGCACGATGGTGAGATTACCGTACAGCTCATAGAGCTCGTCATTGTAGCGGCTCCTCCATTGTGCTTCCACACATACGGGGCCAAAAATCCTTCTGAGCATCTTTAATTAATACTATGGCCAATATGGCCATAATTAAATATGGCCAAATCGGGGAGATCTGGAAAATCAATTCAAAAAATTATAAATTAATATATTCCAAACGTTTGGTAATTATTAATTTTACAGTGGGATGGTCACTTTGTTTGAAAACACAAAAGCTTCCATATTCCACACGTATCCCTCTGTACGAAGGTCTGACTGTCTAGTTTAAGAGTAGAATCTTAGCCCCAGAAATAGTAGTGTAAGAACACCTATCGCAATCAAAAACTAATGCGAAAATCAGGAAGAAAATAAAATGTGAAGTAGATTGTAAATGTGCATTTTTTTATATTCATCATATAATGTTCTTTTTGTTCAAAATTTTATTTTTTCCGAATTTAAATGAGTTTGTGGACCATCGTAAAATATCAACCTTTTAGCTCAACCAAATGATAATAAACTAAATACTTATTTCAATCTGCTGAATAAACAAAAATCATGCAATATAGCAACAGCAGTGGTAAACATGGAAAATCATGCGTATAAATAACGCAAAAGCATTTTAATATTAAAACTGTACGGTCCGAATATAAGAATACTTTATAATTTCACACAAACACATCTTTATTATATTTGAAGGCCTTCATATTAAACCTAGGGTTCTGTTGAAATTGAAGTCATAATAACTGTTTTCGGATAATTGTTGTAGACATACTGTACGCAGTTAACAAACCACCAATCCCTTATGCCTAAAAACATTTTATTATTTAAACTATGTTGTCAAATTCATACTATTTTGTCAGATTCCACACCACCAAACAGAAAACTATAACCTTTGTCATGATTCTGAAACAATACGCTCGGTTACCTACATACAAAAAACACATTCTTACGATTGCCTTCCATCCTTAACATCGCCATCAACGTGCTGCATTGGGTGACAATAAAGTAGAATAATCGGCAAATCTATGAGTATTTTCGCTGCGGCATTTCTACCAACGCCAACCTACTACACGCACACGGCTTTCCCTGGGCAACATTCTGCAGCAGTAGATTAGTGCCCGGGACGGGAAGTTTCTCCCTTCCGTATCGCAAACTAAATTGGCTCTCGAGTGTGTCATCTGAAGTGCTCCGATAGATTCGTCGATTCACGCAACCCATACTCATCCCAGGCTGCCCAGGCGACTATCAGCGTCAGAGTGGAGTGCTGTGCCAGAGCAAAGGTATCGAACACGGCACCGGCCAACTGTGTGGTTTGGGATAAGATTTCGTCGATATATCCCATCGACACTCGACAGGCATGGGGGGATGGGATCGCCCACTCTTGCGTGGTGCTTGCTATCCCGCCCTAAACCGTTCCGCTCCATCCCGTGCAAACGACGGCAACGCTCGGGGCACTTTTTTGTCGCGCTCAGCAGTCCCTTGGAGTTTGTGATGTGATCATCTCATCGGTAAGCATTATTTTTCCATCAGAGAACTGTAATAAAGACAAAATCGTGACTTTCATTTTCAATCTTCCTAATCATAAGAATTACACAGGCACTCACACACATACACACGGATACACGAATCCAAACCACGTTCGCACACTCGCCGGTTTTGGGGCGAAGGAATACCAATTCTCACATACACGGCGTCGCACAGAAATGTCTCAGGAACTTAAATAACCACCCGAGCAGCCCAAGTGTCACAGCAACCAGCATTGTGCAAAATGTGCACGCATCTCTAGAACTCAATCCAATTGCGGCTGACTCCCGAACTCTCTGAGGCCATCGAAACGAAACGCCATCCGCCCGACTGGCCGGGTCTGGGAGATCTGGCGCGGTATAAAATGTGATTGCGATCATTGAACGGCTAGGGAAGAAATATGATTTCAATTAACGACTTCGACATCCGGTTACCAATCAGTGAATTTCCACGGCCGCCAAGAGTTTTCCTTTGGTTTTACCGCAGACACTTCCTTCCATTCCGTCCGCAGCTTCGCCGCATCCAACGGGTGAGATAATGCTGATAAATGAGCTGCTGCTATTTTGCCGATAATTTACTCCGGGACAATGTTCCAAATGTTCTCTGAATTTTGAATGGTGGAATCGGAATCGGCCGAGGTGGATCGAGGAACTGTCAACCGAAAGTTTCTCCATCGCATAAAACACATCATAAAAAGTACAGCACAACACAAAACAAATCTTATTACGAACGCAATCAGAGCCCGATTTCTGTTCGAGCGGAGAAAATGCGAATTTATGCACCCGTATGCAGCATGCACCGATTACCACGCAACCCACCTACCCTCACCTTCGTTCGTGTGCCGCCCCGTTGTTGCGATGTCTGATGGGCTCGGAAGCCGGGAACACAAATAAATCCCAGCTCGTAAGCCTTTGCAAGCACGATCGTAATTCACTCGAGATCAATTAAAAATTTTCTCCTCTTGAAACTTGCGCCACTTTTTAATAAGCTGATGGAAATTCGCATCGGAAAAACTCGCAACAGTGCCATCGCATTCGTGCTGATGAATGTGGAACCTGCCAGCCATTGTCGGCAGGGGCACACGAGAGGTACGATAACCGTGGGGCCGGAAAGCAACATCACAAAAGTGCATATAAATTAATAATAAATTAAATTTACTTTTTTCAAGTACTCGGCACACTGAGGCGAATGTCTGAACAAGTCACTGCACCACGCACCACACTGCTTGTTGCAGCGTCCGTATCTGAAGCGTGAGGTAGCGCCACAAAATGAGAGTCACGTTTTTGTGATTCAATCTACCATCGGGTTCCCAAAATTCATCCACCGTGAATGCAAACATCTCGTGAAAGGTCCAACTTATTTGCGCTTCATTGGACGGTATTCGCTTCTGACGGTTGGTCTTTCTACCGGTCGGTCTGCGGAACGGCAGGGCGGTCAGACAACGTGCAACCGAAACCTTTTTTCACCCATTGATTGACAAACAAAAAGCAAACATTTACGTTCGCACCCGCAAAAACCCCTTTTTGTTGTGTGCGCATTTCAAACATCATCAGACTTTCAATTTGCAGATTAAAATATAACAAAATAATATAAATCCCTCCCATTTTGAAACTGCCACCAGCACACGGAGCTTGCTGGAGCATTCTTCTTCCTATTTGTGCGCTCCATTCGGATCTCTCCCTTTCACGCTCGGCGTGGCAAGGAACGTTTGCTAAGCACACATTTTGTTACGCACGGCCGGATGGGCTTACTAATTTTCGGGGACCATCATCATGGTCATGTTTTCGTCACGGACTCAAAAAACCACCCACTCGATCCTGATGCGGCCGGAGGCATTAACACATAAACAACTCTTGCTTTCCTTCCGTTCTGGCACGGTGTCCCTGGATAATTGTGGCCGCCATTTGTGCGCCACTTTTCAAGAACAAACCGGCCAACCGGCAGAGAATTTTCGGTGGGAGGCCGATGGAAGGCCAATGGAAGGATGGGTAGATATCTGACTTTTACGTCAACGAGCAAAATCATCAACTCGCAGCCAACGCTACTACACTTTCCAACGACTTAGCACCTTCCGCGCACAATGTGAGCCCTTTTTCTCCGATTGGATACTGGCCCCCTGTTAGACGAACGAGTCGCACGACAAGAGCGTGCGAGAACGAGAGGTGAAGTTTAAATTATTTTATCCCAAGTTTCCTTCATTTACAGCAAAATTCAATTACTTCAACTGTGAAAACACTGTGCGCACAATTGTACAACCATGTCCTGCGGACCGACCGGCTGACGTTTGGGGTTGGGGATTATTTTAATGCCGAACAGAGGGCACACCAGCAGAGTAGCCTTTGAGTGAGAAGCTTACGGATGGACACAGACGAACCGAACCGGGGTGTTGTTAAACATGAAAAAGAGAGTGAGAGACAGAGATAGAGCGAGAGAGAGAGAAGGTGAGAGACGATCTGCACAATCTCGTGTAACAGCGAGAGCGAAATGGTTGAGTTTTTTGGGGTCTCTGGTCTGACTTTTTGCAGGCAAAATGACTTTTATGAAATATGATGATGAGTTTGTATCGCATTTTCTTCTGGCCGCTCGGTACGGCACGGGATGATGGCGTCTTCCCGCCAAGTGCTAGTCCGTCTGCTTTCTCGGACGGTGGCAGCACAAATTCGCCACTTTCTTACGCCACGTCGACAGCAAATGCTACTACTTTTGCAAACATTCATCTGGCAAGTGGCTCTGGACCGTTGCTTCTTGCCGGTGCAGCATTTTAATTTCGTTTATGCATTTCCGCTTGTACCAACGCAACCAGCAGACACAAAGACGCAATGGAGACGCCCGGTTATTTATGAAATTGATAGCTGCCGGAGACGGAGCGGGGTGCCATTATGCGCGCCTCAAAGGAACTACATGCAGTAGCTTAAGGAATATAACAATACAGACTGACAATGGATATTTGAAAATTAAACATTATAAATATTTATGGCACAAAAGTGAGGTAGTTTTAGGATTGCCAGAAAATTGTTTAAAATTTATTTTGTATCATTTTTCCAACACATATAATATTTGCGAAATGCCTCATGAACACCTCTTACTTCTAGAAAAGATGCGAATTAAGTAACGACAAACGTAACCATTAAAATTCAAATCCGAAATAAATCACTCACATAAGTACATGCATCTTGCGTACATCCTCATTGCTTAACTCATAATGTACTTGAACATAATGTGTTCGGCATACACACCTGGCAAGGTAACATTTTAAACAGTTTATCACCCAAGCAAAGTGTCGGGTAAGTGTCCCGCACGCTGTACAACCTTGACGTGAGTCACCGGTGACGGAACAGGGCAGCACGCTAACCGCAAAGTACGTTTCAATGTATTTTTGCTCCATCTACAAATATCACCATCATCATCATCATAAAGGAAACGGGCAAGCACGGGCAAACAGCTGCATTACACATATCACGCATCACATCGTACAACTCACGTGGGCATGAAACAATTCCGACACATCTCCTGCCTCACCAAGCCCGCCTACACTGGCACGCAAAACCCACCAAAACCCACAACACACACACACGCACACACATCAGTGCGACCCACGTGCGAACATGAGCCTAAGGACCAAATCATCCCCCGAGAACGGGAACCATCCAGCCCACCATCAGCGGAAAGCCTTCGCCTTCGGACGCTGTACGAGGCCTGGCCGGTCAAAAGAATACGGAAGAATACCATCGTTCGGGTTGGAAAGCCTTTCTGGAAAACGGCTGCTTGAGGGTGCTCCAGGGATCAACGGTAGGCCGGGGTCAGATTCCTTCATGCCGGCACCACATTCTTAAGGTGTGAATGTACCGCCGAACTTTATCCCAGATTTATCAATAATTGAAAAATGTTACGCAAGATTGTAGTTCCCTTCCGAGGAGAGTTTAGTTCTTAATACTAATCAACGGACTACTACT
>KZ062335.1:37693-40193 GCA_002091835.1 Anopheles maculatus
ATATCTGACTTTTACGTCAACGAGCAAAATCATCAACTCGCAGCCAACGCTACTACACTTTCCAACGACTTAGCACCTTCCGCGCACAATGTGAGCCCTTTTTCTCCGATTGGATACTGGCCCCCTGTTAGTCGAACGAGTCGCACGGCAAGAGCGTGCGAGAGCGAGAGGTGAAGTTTAAATTATTTTATCCCAAGTTTCCTTCATTTACAGCAAAATTCAATTACTTCAACTGTGAAAACACTGTGCGCACAATTGTACAACCATGTCCTGCGGACCGACCGGCTGACGTTTGGGGTTGGGGATTATTTTAATGCCGAACAGAGGGCACACCAGCAGAGTAGCCTTTGAGTGAGAAGCTTACGGATGGACACAGACGAACCGAACCGGGGTGTTGTTAAACATGAAAAAGAGAGTGAGAGACAGAGATAGAGCGAGAGAGAGAGAAGGTGAGAGACGATCTGCACAATCTCGTGTAACAGCGAGAGCGAAATGGTTGAGTTTTTTGGGGTCTCTGGTCTGACTTTTTGCAGGCAAAATGACTTTTATGAAATATGATGATGAGTTTGTATCGCATTTTCTTCTGGCCGCTCGGTACGGCACGGGATGATGGCGTCTTCCCGCCAAGTGCTAGTCCGTCTGCTTTCTCGGACGGTGGCAGCACAAATTCGCCACTTTCTTACGCCACGTCGACAGCAAATGCTACTACTTTTGCAAACATTCATCTGGCAAGTGGCTCTGGACCGTTGCTTCTTGCCGGTGCAGCATTTTAATTTCGTTTATGCATTTCCGCTTGTACCAACGCAACCAGCAGACACAAAGACGCAATGGAGACGCCCGGTTATTTATGAAATTGATAGCTGCCGGAGACGGAGCGGGGTGCCATTATGCGCGCCTCAAAGGAACTACATGCAGTAGCTTAAGGAATATAACAATACAGACTGACAATGGATATTTGAAAATTAAACATTATAAATATTTATGGCACAAAAGTGAGGTAGTTTTAGGATTGCCAGAAAATTGTTTAAAATTTATTTTGTATCATTTTTCCAACACATATAATATTTGCGAAATGCCTCATGAACACCTCTTACTTCTAGAAAAGATGCGAATTAAGTAACGACAAACGTAACCATTAAAATTCAAATACGAAATAAATCACTCACATAAGTACATGCATCTTGCGTACATCCTCATTGCTTAACTCATAATGTACTTGAACATAATGTGTTCGGCATACACACCTGGCAAGGTAACATTTTAAACAGTTTATCACCCAAGCAAAGTGTCGGGTAAGTGTCTCGCACGCTGTACAACCTTGACGTGAGTCACCGGTGACGGAACAGGGCAGCACGCTAACCGCAAAGTACGTTTCAATGTATTTTTGCTCCATCTACAAATATCACCATCATCATCATCATAAAGGAAACGGGCAAGCACGGGCAAACAGCTGCATTACACATATCACGCATCACATCGTACAACTCACGTGGGCATGAAACAATTCCGACACATCTCCTGCCTCACCAAGCCCGCCTACACTGGCACGCAAAACCCACCAAAACCCACAACACACACACACGCACACACATCAGTGCGACCCACGTGCGAACATGAGCCTAAGGACCAAATCATCCCCCGAGAACGGGAACCATCCAGCCCACCATCAGCGGAAAGCCTTCGCCTTCGGACGCTGTACGAGGCCTGGCCGGTCAAAAGAATACGGAAGAATACCATCGTTCGGGTTGGAAAGCCTTTCTGGAAAACGGCTGCTGCTGCTGCTGCTGCTGCCACTAACACCGAATATGTCGCCCCATTCCCCGTGCACGCTTTGTCCTCGGCTCTAAATGATGCTTTCGGGAGCGTATTGTAATTCAGCCTGAGCTATCCGATGGAAAATGTGACACCGTTCGAAATGTAAAACTCCCCTGAATCGCACGTTATGTACACAAATAAAGGTTGTAAAAATGAAATTTACAAGAGCCAACGAAACACGGATAAGACCGGATGGGAGGAGAAAGGGAGCGAGTAGTGAAAAGCGGACCGGACGAGATTGTAGGTCGAGCTGGAGCGCATACACACGCATACACACACACACAAATACAGAGTTGACACGTGGTCGAGAGGTGAATGAAATCTTCCAATACTCCGAGGGATCCGCACCGGCATCGCCGATAAACATATTTTGCCCCCGTGAAGGTGACACGGTAGCAACTGACAATGGGGAACCGTGGATTGTGCCGGTGGACGAGCGCATTCGGTGGTGCTCGGGAAGAAGGGTTTCCCCGGGAAAAAAGGGGTTGGAAGTCAATTTAAACTCATACAAGTGCCGTTTGAGCTAGTGGAAGAAAAGAAACGATATGGCCAGAGTTTAGATTGCAAGTGAGAGACGGCGTGTGTGTGTGTGTGTGCGTACCCGGTGGTTGACCGGCTTTTCATCCCATCCAGCGAAGGTTTTTGTTCCGAAGGGTAGTAGTGAAGATAGCAAGCGAAAGGAAAA
>KZ062335.1:42693-75268 GCA_002091835.1 Anopheles maculatus
AACCGACAATCTTTCCCCTAAAGCTTACAGTGCCCGTCCCGTACCTTTTTGCGCCCTTTATACGGGCGCACGATTACCCGCTGCATACTGATTTCTATGCAGACATAACTACTTACACACACGTACTGGTCTCGGATTATGGGATGCAGAGGAACGGCGCGAGAAAACCCGGCAGGCCAAAAACGAAACCGACAGAAAACAAAAGGTATTTTGCAGCATAAAATATGAAAATCCCAAGGTGAAAGCATCAACAAAACATCATGATATCGTAGAATTATAAAATCAAATTAAAAATGCATGAAATGAATGCAAAAACCTCGTTGCTCGCACAGCAAATGATACTGGTTGCACTCTTCAGTCGTTCGGTTCGTTCGGTGTGGATGGTTTGATGCTCCGGTTCAAACCGTCTGTGGAATATATTGCATACACCGTGGTACGATTAGTTGTATTGCATTGCACTCGAAGGATGTATAGTGTCGTCAGTACAAATTCTCTGCAAAGCAATGCTAACTTTAGCAATTAATGGAGTTTTATTCTATTTCTGAAGCAATGCAGTAGAATCTCAATTTGTTTTTGAATTATGGATTAATTATTAGTATGATTGGTTTCATATAGTGTTACAGAGTTGGTCGTCAATAGTGAAATTCGTCAAAAGCAGGTTCATCGTTTGTTTGTTTGGATCAATTTCTTTAAACGATATCTTCGTTGTTCGTTTTTACGGTCTGAAATCAATTATTGATTCACGCTGGTTCTAGAATTTTCACTTCATTTTACTAAACTGCAAAAGTTTTCACCATAATAGCATCATTCCAAGAAACCAAATAATTGATCTATTCCACATACACAACATCAACCAGCTATTCATAATTTTTCTGAGCACACCAATCACAGGAACACGCTCAATATTCACTCGATTTACCAGAAATGCGTACCGATAAACCCTTTGCCACGGTTCCATAGCACTATCAGCCATCAACCGACGCGGAATGCATATTTTAAGACGTTTGCTAATCTTGCATATCGTTCAACTGCCAAATCCGGAATCTATTTTAAGTATAATTATAAACAAAAATACACGGAAGATTTGCTCGTCGTCCCGAAGATCCGGAAACGCATGACTTGACTTTCAAATCATTTTCCGTATCTTTTCCGCGTCTTCCTTTTTCTGTGCGTGTTTTAATACCATCCTACCTTCCCTCAGCAAAACCTGAGCCGGATGGAAAAGATTTTCCACCCGTGACAGAGAGTTCAGGTAGTCGCGCACCCAACTTAATTCACCTCGATTCCCACGAAAGATTTTAAGAAAATTTCATCGCTTTTCTGTGTATCTTTTTTTTTTCTTTGGTGTTTGTGTTTTCTTTCGCTTCTTTTTTTGTTGTCGCTGCCTTCATTCTCAATCCACCAATGATAAGCAAGCCGGCACACAAGAACAGACGAACTCATGCGAAAGATCGTTTCACCAGTAGGATGGGAACCGTCGTTTTTGTAAAACGACTGCAAACCCGCCAACCCGGGCTGGAAAAAGATGAGTTCTATTCCACGGAAATAAATGGAATCCTTCAGCCACGAAAAATCCTCCCTGCCAATACAAACATGCGCCATTTCGCTGGCGCTAAGGCAAGGGAAGGAAGCACTGGGTGTCCGGGTGAACAGATCGAAAACTTTGCCAAACGTTCTAGCGTAGCCCACTAAACCTTCCTACTTTACGACAGGTTCGTGAAACGGTGGATCTCTTTCCAGCCATTTTTGATTCGCTTCCGATGTGTATACGCCGGGGAAAAGCATCGCGAGTTTTTAAGCCTGGTGCTACGGCGGATGCGGTACCGGGTGATACCTGGTGGGTGGTCTAATTAAACCCAAACTAAGTTAGACGGTATTTGCAGGGTGCCAATAATCGCCGCATTCGCACTTCACTTCGTGTCTCGCCACCCCACCCGGCACAGAACTCCACGAGACAGATAGGAAGTGGTTAGGCATGGGGCTGAGCTCTCGGTTGCGGAAAAAGAACCGTGCACGTGGGCGGGCACAATCGCACCGACGTTTCGACGACACCTGAATATATATGATCGCGATAATAAAACGCAAACCGTAAATAATGCCACACCGGAATCCTTTAAGCTAGAGCACTGGAAATCACTGCATTCGCCGTCCTATCGACAGGCTGATTCCATCGCGTAACGCGTCCACCCATCACTATCACTCCGAATCGAAAGTTTGGTGACTCCATTGCAACCATCAATACCGACTGCAAGCGCTTTGCCGAGGTGTCAAGGATGCTGTGAACCGTATCGCTCTCACGCACCCACACACATACACATACACAGAGCACGCTCCATGGTAGGGTAGGCGTACGTACCGGGTTGTATGATCCAAAATTTACATTTGACAATAACTTATCATTGATACACGAAATTGCATTTGATTTCGTTCGCAAGTCAACCAGTCCGGGTCCATGCAAAAAGGCTCACCGTAAACAAACGCGCGGGAAGCGACGAAGGCAAAGACGGCCGTAGCCTGTCCGTGCACCATGCATTCGCCGGAAACAGTGATCGGAACTGGGTGAAGTGGCGCTCAATGGCCCACCGAGCGCTAGCTAGGACGAGTGTACACACCAGTACCGGTGATCCGATGAAGGGTGCTAAATCCACTTGCATTGCATACGGATTTCAATATTTATGGACCGAAAAGGGGTGTAAGGTCTGCTACACCGGTACACTTTGGCCGACACTCGAAATTGTATCGTGGCGCATGATGTGATCCAAGAACCGTTGGGCAAGGTAGTGCCGCACACCGGGATTTGTAGGATTTAGAAACCTTCGAACTTTCTCACTTGCCGTATCACCATCCCATCAAGCGTCCAGGTTCGAACGGTTTCAAAATCAAATTTTCAAACACCGGTTAATTTGGCCGACAGTGTAAATCATTATTTCGGCCAGCTGGGTGAGTGGGAAGTATTAAAGCAAGTTTCTGGACGTACCGAACGGGAGGTGTGATTTTGAAATATAAGCTGGCTAAGGTAGTATTATCTACAGTCATTCTAAATTATGACGTTCGATGCTGATCTCGTGATTGGGGATCGTGTTACAAAATTACCTTAATTTATGTTCTAAATTGAAGTTTGCATATTGTGCTGTAAGTATACACTATCACAAAACGTTGTCTATTTGAAGCATCTAGTGCGACAGCGAATTGTTCGATCTTAACATTTCTACATCTTCTTTCCCAATTTTCAAAACTTTTTTCATTGAAATCCATACCGCATCATACAACTTTCATGTGGTGTCATATCCATGCTCCAACCTGGATCTTCCCCTAAGGGACACATCGTCCACAAAAATCAATCCATATCAATCCACATCTACTGCGTAACCCCATACGACCTTCGAAAAGAAACGTTCGATTGGGGAAGAAAGCTGATCTTTGCCTTTCCCTTCAAAAGTACCTTTAAAAACACTCGCTCTTTTATTCATCTCAACTACGTCAAACATTGCCTGCAAACTGTTGGCATTTGCGTAAGTCCCGGGGGACACATGATTTGAGGACCTTTTTTTACTACAACTTTCCCAAAAAGGATGACGATGAAAGGGATATAAATTTGGCTTTGACATTTCTTCTTTGATGTTTTTTTCTCTCTCTCTCTCTCTCTCTCTCTCTCTCTCTCTCTTTTCATTTTGCTGACCAATTTTCTTTGCTCCTCATAAATGGTACGTTGCCTGAGAAGCCTCAAATCACTTGGAAACACTGTAGTGACACTTCAAAACCCGAGGCGAGACTGTATTTTGCACGAGTGTATCCAGTCTGTTTGGTGCTTCCGGTTGATGTCTTCGCCCCTTAATCCTTGACTTCATCCGTGCGCACATGAAGAAGTGTGAATTATTGATGGATGAATGGGGAATATTATTCGTCACCCTATCTCCCACAAAATAGAGTGTAATCTTCCCTCTCAAAAATAAAAAAAAAACAAACGAAGATGCAGACCCTTTTCACAGTTTAGCCTGTCGCAACACGTACATAACATCGGTTACACACATCATGTTTCAACCCTTTCAATCACATAAACCACAGCCGTTACACAACCGTAAGGAACTTGAACTTGATGAAGTGGCAAATCTTTGGTAGATTTACGCATTTCAAACCATCCGATTGTGTTGATTTTGTGTATCAAATTTATTTATTCAATGCAAATGGGTTTTATCCTTTCTGTGAAAACATTCGTAAGCAGTTTTATTCTAGTTATGTTTTTTTTAGTTGTTCTTGGTTCCTATTTTTTTCTTGTGTAATTGATGATGTAATAAGATGCGTTTAAATCCAGAATATTTAAGTACAAAAAAGAGCAAATAAAATCTATCATACGTGTAAATATAAAGCTAACTCCATTTGGGGTAAATACCGTTCACAGATTTATGCAATGGACCACTTAGTAGTTATGTTTCGTATTTGTACAACCTAACACCACGCCCTGCCGAGCTTTCCATTGCAATGCATCGCTAAGAAGCTGGATTTGTTCAAGAAAACCTCTTCCCAGCTACTGCTTGCAGCTCCGTACGAGTAATGCACAACAGCCATGCTGGCCACTCTCGCCTACAGCAAAAACATGCCACAAACACTAGAACGATCGGTTGATCTTTTGTGCCGCAACCATACCTGCAACACTGTTCCGGGTCCGGGCACAACGCACAAGACGAATGGGGTATAAATAAATAAAGTAAACAGCCTGCCCTTCAGGTATTTTATCATTTCCAACTTAATTTATAACAAATATATGTAAATTGGTGCACGGGCTAACGGACTCTCCGAGGCTTCCTCCCTTCAGGACTAATGGGCGTACCATGCATGGGCCAGTCAATGGTACAACCCTTACGTTAGATGCGGGGCCAGAACAGCAATACCAATATTTATTGGCTTCACTGGACCAGCATAAATCTAAGATGTATGTTTTTTAGCGGAGAAATATCGCAAAACACATACCTATCGGACAACACCGTTACCAAACCAAAGACACCGTCAAAGAGTATTACAATTAAATTAGTAAAAACAATCGTAATACTTGTGAGTTATGACTGCATGAAGCATTAGTAAGGCACATTTATTTTTCAGATGTAAACTATAGATTTTGGCTAGTTTTTATTTCTAAAAATTATTTCTAAATATTTTTGAGTTTCATTTTGTTTTATTCTCTGCAGACTAAAAGCAACTGTCCAAGACAAATTGATACACGGTTCGATCGCAACAACCCGTAACACATGAATGTAATTCTTGTCCTAAAGCTTTTAATGGTTAATGGTTAATTGATGACCCGTAGCTAGCTAATAAACTCACATATCGTCTCATTTTCGTCAGACACCGGTAAAACGATCAGATTCATAAACTCTCATAATGTCGCTCCCTAGCCCTATCGTGAAAGTAATGAACTTCTTTAGCATCAGATGCCGAAAAAAAACGTCCCAACAACAGTAAGCGAAAGGGGGCGTGGGCGTCGGTAACTATCGAACGGTCATCAAAGCTCTTAGCCACCTCGGCCTCTAATCAACGAGTTGCACGAAACGTTCTGCTCCAAATATACCGCACCACGGGAATAATACACCATTACTTCTCATATCGTACATCTTTCTGGGATAAATATTTTGTCCATGTCCAATATCAATAAAGTCTCATTTTCAGTCCGAAATCTTTGGCGTTAGATTGGAAAAAATGGAATCGAATCTAACGGGTCATCTCGCTCAAATCCCGACCATTCATATTACGACTACGACGTTCGACACCAGAAAAGGAAGAATGGAAACTATGGCTCAAAACCACCAACTGCTTAGCTGGTAATGCGGCGAACGGTCGGGCAGAAGATTGGTGGCGAGATGGAAATGGAAGTTCTCAGATGCCGCCACCCGCCACCACCCGGCAGCCTTTAACGATGGGTGCAAAACAGGGAACCGGTGTGGCGAAAAAGGGATTGGACAAGCTTTCGGACCTTCATTTCGGGATAGTTCCTTAGGGGCTGTTCCGAGAAAGTCGTTGCCGGTGTGTCAAGCTCACATTCGATTGCAACACACGTGACTACCGTAGTTTAGCTTGCTGACCGAATGGTGGCTATCTACGATCTCAACCGTCAGGTTGCCAAAAATGGAACTTCGACCAAGGGTATAAAAAATTGGAAACACTCTTATACACCACATTCCATCGAGCGCCGATGACCAAAGCCATCTAGAAACGAGCGATACAGAACATACAACAACAACAAAATCACCAACACACAGAACTTAGCATCATCACCGGCTTGGGTTCCGTCCCCAATCACTTTCCCCTGCCCAGAAACGCTATTCAATTCCCTTGCTTTGCCCCATATCCTACCTATCCTGTCTGTACCCAATGGTCTACTTTCAATCCTGCCTGGTCAGCGTCACAGCGCCCTCCCTTGTACCGGGTGAGGAAAAGCCATACCGAACCTTCTTATTTATGAACCGAGCATGTCGATATCCTTGGCAGTGGCTTTTCTTAGGTTCGTTTCTTCCTGAAGTGAAAGTTATGCTTGCACTTGGGGGCTTTGCAAGTCGCCGAAGGGCTAAGCATGGTTACGTGGACACAACCGTTTCGATCACCCGTGCCGGTCTACAAGCAGCCTGGTTAAGGCAGAACTTACGACGACAGTTTTTAATTCACATTTATAAAATGAAGTGAATATAAAATAATACCACCTTCAATCTGCCCGCTGGATTGGTATTACATTTATGGGGTGGCTGATATCACAACACTCCACTGCATGGCCAGTAGTTTATCCTTCGCATCTAAAATTGGTAAGATTAAGGTACATGTTTATTTGGCAATCAGGTTCCCCGACAGGTTCCCGCTTTTTCCAGGCGCTGATGGATTCTGATCAAATGCTCCGCACAAAACTTTAGGTAGTAACCTACCACTACCACTAACTTGATTCGCACGGTGTGGCCACGAGGTTCGGCTAAACGCACCACGAGATCACAATAATTCACAAAAGTCTTATCGCGCGGTAACCCTCCGCTGCTTATGTCAAGAAATTGACTTCCTCCTTGTGGCCGTCTCATGCTACGCTTCGAGAAACTATCCGATGATAGACAAAGAAGTCGGCACGATCGCGCATCCGAGCAAGTCACTTCGCTGGACCATTTCAATAAATTTAAACTGCCGAATTGAGGTCATTATTTAAGCACCTTTTCAAACTTATGACAGCGTACCACTATATTTTATCAATATTTCGATAATTAAATTGATATACGACACTAATTAAGATGGAGGGTAAATTTATAAAGGCTATTTCCCTCCCATTCGAACCAAGCGTCCCGAAAGGTTGAAGCACACTTCAACTGTTTCGAGCGCGACGGGTTTTCGGAACTGGTGCCCATCACGAGCGTCTACTTCGCTATTGATTGTACGTGCCAAATCGGAAAGCGAAAGTTCAGATATTATTGGTTGTTCAAAGTTTTGAGACAATTTTTTTCTGTTTCGTAGTATATTAACTTCCAAAACAAGCATAGTATATGCATATCAGCAAATGATTTAATAATGTAAGTCAATACGTTTAACCTCAATATTGCTTTAACAACATGTTAAATACACTCCCGAAAGTCATTAAAGTTATGCAAACGCTTTTGGAATGTGTTATTTATATACGGATTATAAGGAAGTTGTTGGATAAATTGTTTTTCAATCAATATCTTAGCAAAACATCGTATGGCTGCAGAAAGTGTTATTATTTCTGTTTATAAAAGAAAATGATCTTAGGAACTCCGATCAGCGTTCGGCTTTATTTAGTAATTTGTCGTGTGAGAATAAAATAATGCTAGTGAATATGCCTGCTAATGTTTGAAGGAAAATATTTTGTTATCGTAAAGTGCATGCATATTTCTATACAAAACGCTTTCAGTAAGCAAATACTATGCAGTTAGAAAATAATGCTCGCTTCTCTGGAATGCCGCAATTTTATCGCGCAGTTTGATCCATACTACTGCATTCTACTTACGATTAGCTGTACCTATCAGTAAACGATTACTGTAACTGCTCCCTTAAGAAACATGTTTATGGATGCCATAGCACGCTTGCTACAACTGTTATCGAAGGATCTACGATCCGCCCCACATTCCTGAAGCGTAGCACTAGTTAACACGGTCAAGCATATACGGTCATCCTACGGCTAGTGTCACTGTCTGCCTCAACCGTACATACATGTGATTGCAAATCTCCAGCTAGCCTTGTTGATAACCACCGCTCTCGAATGGTGTCGGATGGCAGTGATGTTGCGAATCGGGTTCCGAAATTTGGCACCCTATCAGGAAAGAAAAGATCAAATTAACCTGCTAGCTTAACTTCTGCCGGTCACCACCAAATCCATGTGACAGTGAATGGTAACGGGAAGATTTCAAACCACTGTGTACTGTATTGCGTTGTGTGTATACTCGATAATTACTGCTACGGGGAACCTAATCCAAAGGTAGACACAACATAACGCTAGAGTACATTCCAATGCACCACAACTCATCAGAGCGCGTAGAGTAGATTCGCAAAGAGGCGTTAAAGATATAATTGCCGCAGGGCAATGAAAGGACCCGTAAGGTTCACGGTAAGCGTTTGTTAATTTCATTATTTCAGTTTAACGATAAAGCAGCGAAGTTATCTGCACAGCATGACGCTCCTTACAGTGTGTTGTTCCCCGGAAGGTAACTAGCTACGAAATTGTGTTCATTAAATCATTACTTGCTTGCGTTTATCTAGACCACTGCTGATTGTTGTTCAATTGCAATGCAAGCAAACAGCATAATAAGGATGTGGTTTTTAACTTTATCCCCCAGAGCATGGACCTGCTCCATTACCCTTTAACATTTTACCCTGCCCAAAAACACTACAATTGTTTTATCTTTACATTTCCAGGCATGTTATCTTCTTCTACTCTGATAGCCTTTAACTGCTACTCTATTTATATCATCTGCCCTGCACCTTACTGCACCTGACTGCTGATGTGTCTGATGTATGATAGATTCATTGAACAACCGTATGCAACAGCACAGCATCCTCCACATTCTTCTGCACCATACACCATAAGCAAGCATCTAAGTACCATTGCTTGGCCAACCAGCAGCTTACAGTTACAACAACCAGTTGCTCGAGCTGGCATGAAATTTTATTTACAAACTGTATTAAGCTTTAAATTATGTTGCTACAAGTAAATAATGCTCATACGAATTGAGTCGGAGCCCGTTTCAAACGATAGTCCGGTTGCATGCTCAACCTAAAGCTCACTACCTTCCCCAGTAAGGAGGCCATATTTTTCCGGAGTAAGATTCTTCAGTGGTTTACCGGGTACGTGTCTTACGAGGCACGGTACACAGTCGGACGTTGTTCTGTTTGTGAAGCTGGTGCTTACTCTCTCTCTGCGTGCGTGTTGTGTGATTGTTTAGTTGCGGTTGAAGGTCTTAATGGGGTTTGGGATTGGCCAAGATGTCCGGCTGCTGAGTGCTGTGAGTGTAAAACCTCAGACGGTAAGGTTTCTTGAGAAACTTTATGCTTGTGGATTAAATTGTTAGCTTTGCCAATGTCGTGATGGTATGGTTTTTTCAGTAACCAATTAAAAACCTAGCACGTTCCAGCCGTAAACATTCTTGGGAAAGATAGGACTCTGTAAGCGGAACAATTAAAATACTTTAGCTCATCGCTCGCCTAATTGATCCTTACAATAATATTTCTATTTTCAACTTTTAAGCATCAGTTTAAGAATAGTAAATCGGTTTTGGATTAAATTTAAAGCACAGCAGCGTCTGTCAGCTTAACTAAATGAGTAGTAAAGATGCTGATAATTATTTTCGCTAGACAACCGCACCATCCTTCTCTAAACATTGCCTTGCTCTAAACATTCTGCTGCATCACAAACATCACAATACAAACTTGTATCGGTAGTTGTTGTAATCACTTGGTATATAAGCGCTGTCCCAGTTTTAAGCATCCCACCAATCCACACACCTGCCACACCTCCACAACAATGAGCTAGATAATTGACTTTGAGTAACATTAACCACACAATGAAGAACAAAAACACACACACGCATACGCCAAGCGATGCACGATGCTGTGCCGAGAAGCCCGAACACATTTAACCACATGCAATGTTGATTTTAACCAGCCAGCTTCTAAACTCCCCAAAAAACCATCATGGCGGCCCCCACATGCCACACGTACCCGGGCATACTTGCTACTATGATGGTTTCAGGTTTTTCAGCTAATCCAATGCTACTTAACATAAGAAAATTAAAACCTCCGCCCTGTGTTTACATATTTGCCTTATATTTAGTAGCAACGGTAGCAACGGTGTACAGCACGCTTATTGGCCGTACTCCAAAGCCATACCGAAAAGGTATTAAAACTACCTGTGTACAAATATATGACTGTTGGCGAAACAGATACAATGGAAATGTTTTGCATTCTATTCATGCATCTGCTTTTGAGCCGGGGTATCAGGGCGGACGATTTAACTCCAAATTATGTTCCATTGTGTTGTGTTGTGAAGAGATTAAAAATCAGTTTACCGGGCGACAGTCTCACAAACTTGTTTTGTCATTTGAATTGAATCTAAAACCGTACATCTTTATTTGCATAAATGGGATTTCGCTTCGTACCCGATCCATTTGCGACGAACCAATCACTCGGAACGATACCATGTAACCATGATCGTTTGAGTTTAAAATCTATCTTAAGCCCTTTACAACAATATTCTTAAACTTTCGAAAGAGGAGTTAAGCAAAAATTAATAATAAATTGAATAATAGAGTTTTTACAGAATTCTTATTTCAATGGTGCATTACATGGCAATCCTTTGACTTACATTGCTATAGTCTATCATTCCAAATGGTACTTTCTAAAATCGAAACGTGATTTCATCAAATGATCTATTGGTATTTTTAAGAACAGTAAATACAATATCAAATGCCTGACTGCGTGTAACCTACAATGCCATCCGTTTTCACATCCGAAAATCTGCATCCGGTGAAGAAATGCTTCCATTTCGATCATTCCGCATTTCGGCTCGTTACATCCGCCATTAACCTACACTAATTCTACATCCCCCCTAACAGTGAACAAACTTACAGGTAGCGTACCGCGGCTAAGGTTTTGCAACAAACAAGCCAACCAAACAGTGTGTGCAACGCCAGGACACGGTTGAACACATGCACACCGATAGATAATACGGGCTAAAAGGGGGTCCATTCCGGCGCACACACTATCGCGCACTTGCTCTCTCCGGCGACCTCTCCTGGCTACTTAACAATCTCCCCCTTCCGGTTCCGTGGAGCCCCAACCACACAAGTATAATGAATTCTTTAGCCCGGGCTGCAGGCAACATACATTCATCCCAGTAATAACAATACCGGTGGTGCAAATTTATCTAATAAATAATAATTCCCGGAAAATTATTAGCACACCGTGCCGTTCGTTTTGTGCGCCGCCGTTGTTGTTTTGTGTGTTTGTTTTTCTTGTAGGAGATTTTTCTCCAATCCCAGCGCTCGAATGTGCCTGGGTGCATCACCCCATCTTCCCATCCGCAAAGTCTCCCGCAGTGTTGCGAAAAACCGTTTGCCTCCGTCGTCAGACTTGACTTGAAACCCGGTCCGCCACTGCCTGTGCCTGCCACTGGTCTGCATTATTTGCTTTAGTATTTTCAAATGCATCCAGCGGCCTGTTTGGAAATAAATTTCCGTGCTACGTACAGCTTTATTGTGCTGCTTTGCGGAGATGCGATGAAGCAAAGATCATTTCGTTTATTAAAAAGATAAACTCGGTAAAGTATAATTATAGTAATTTGAAATTATTCTGCATATTCATAACACAATTTCTTTTTTCGCACATTCCCTTCTCGAAGGAATGGAAAGCGACGGTTTCAGAGAACATTGGGAAGTTTAGGATGCTGAATGGTACTCGAGTATTTGGCTGCATCTGGAGAGGGCGAAGCTAACTTTCCACTAACCGAAACTGGTGCCATGATTACAGGTCTCGAAGTAATCGTCAGACCAGTGTGAAGGTGGTCAATTCTAATAAGGTGATGAAGTCAAGCTTTGAAATAACATCGTTTATTGTAGAGCACTTTTGTCAACGATTTTCTGCTGAAAATGTCTTAAAACTTTCAATATAACAATACGTTTTTCGAACACAATAAGATTTGCCATAACTTAAAAAAATTAGTTTGAGATATTCTTTTTATTTTACACTCTTATTACACAACATCTTCAAACCTAAAAGCATAATTTATTTGATTTAAGTTTTGTTCAAAAGATGGCCACCTATATGCTAGCTGGCTACCATTATATACGAAAAGTTTCACCAAACGGACTCCTAACAATGCAAGTTTTTACCTTGAAAAGAATTGTTGCAAGTCAAACGTTTAAGATGGATTTATTTTACAAAAAACAGTTTTCGAATATGCTTTTCAATACATTATTAGTAATGTCTAATGCTTTTATTATTATATCCGAATAGTCTATTCACTTCCTGACAATACGGCGTCGAGCTGTCATACTGAAATAAATAAATTAATAACTAAATAAATAGTCTACCTAATTCTTCACCGAATTTTGTTCGTTTATTATACATTTTCATGTTAATAGCGACACAAGCAACAGCTTACTTCTAGCTGTAGCATAACTATTTATAATACTTTGTAACCTTTTTGCCTTTTAATGTTATGCAGTTGTTTTACTGTATGTTGCACATTTTCCAAAGTATGTTTTCATTTCATATATCTTCATTTGTTTGCCTTATGTCAACAGCAAACTTGAGCTATTCATCTTTACCACCCGTAACAAAGTACTATAAATTGTAGCTAGCAAAAGGATTTAAATCGTATTTACATATTTCACTACTTTTCAGAGCTTCAGACTCGACCACAAACGCCATTATGATGGAAGGGAAAACTCTCAAATTTATACTTTCTACGCCCGGCACATTTTCAAGTTTTGCAAATGCTCAACCAGAATAGAAAATATAAATAAAATACAAAAAAAAAACAACAACAAACCCACACACCAGGAACCATGTAGCGAAACAATACTCGCTAAGCATCGACGCTAAAAAGCGCAACTGCAGCTCTTTTGATGACAGATACCCCTTTTCGGCCACGAACAGTAACATTCGCTGGCTGCTGCCATTTGCTGCACAGGATCGCACAGGAACATTGCATATTGAGGTGGGGTACCATTTGTGGTTTTTCGTGGCCCAAGAACATATCGTTGGCCATTAGCGCAATTTCTGGTACGTTCACTTTGAGGCAAAGCAGCCAGTTGGTACAGTGAAGGGGCACTGCCGAAGACTGAAGGAAGTGCCACTAGCAGTAGCAGTCAGGGCTAGGGAGATAGATCTTTTTCCGTGGTTCCTATTACATCGCCCGGCTACCACGTCTCACAACCAGCCCTACAATCTAGAACACACGTACCACCGAACGCCCCAAACTTCCAGCCACCTATTGAACCCGACACATATCCGCGTGCTTCCTAGCTGGATGAGTATCGCGGAACCTTCCGAAAAATGGTTAGATTTACTGATAAAGTTTTTAAATACATTTTGTATTATTTCTATGATGTATGAACGTTATGTTCGCTCAGTGTAACACAGCCGGGGTCGCTGATCGTACTACTAAGACCACCACGGCTACTACCACCACTACTGCACACTATTTCCTTTCATCTCCAGCGGCTGCCTTGTCTCGTTGGTATCCGAAAAGCTCAATGTTTGGGACGCATTTGGACGTCCCTTGCAAGGACTTCTTCGGTGACCCCAACCGATGGAAAAGATGGCGAAAGCTGTACACATAAACGGGCGCCGCACCGGAGATGGGTAAGTTCCTCTAGTCACCGCCCCACTCTCCCTCCAACTGGATCGTAACCAGGCCCGGGAGAGCGGGTTGCGAATCCGGGAGCGAGACACTAAGACCGGAGTAATTTATTACCCCTTTTGCCTTCGTTTGATAAATGCCAGAAAGTGGTTACACCATGCGGAGACAAAAGGGATCCCGATGCTGATGAACGGCACGAAAGCGAAGAGGAAAACCTCGGGAAAACCTTATCCCCCCCCCCCCCCCCCCCCCCCGAACAACATCACTGATACGGCTGATGATCGCGTCCCATGGGAAGTGGGGATGGATGGTGCGTGGCCGAGGGAACGGTTGAAACTTAATGTGGTTTTGATTCTGTCCTCCGCAAAACTAAGGCCGAAGTGGACCGGAAAAAGCAAACACACATCCGCACGGAAATGATCATCTGTCAGTTGGCGAGCTGGAGGCTCTCGGGATGCGAGGTAACATGATATTCGGCCATTTTTCTGTGCTGACCGAATGACGGTTCCCGTTCGCGCGGGGCCTAGTCTTAATTCGCAATAAATCTCCAATTCGGCCGAACCATTCTGTTTACGAGACACACGGTACACCGGGCAACCCGTCCGCCGCACAAAAACCGATGTCTACATAAAGTACAACAAAAATAAAATCTCTCCCATCTTCCCATTCCTCCCCCCCTCCACCCTCCCTCTTTCCCCTGTGCCACTCCTCTCGTACTATTAAAAAGTTCGGCATCTTTATCGTATAAGCGCAGGCCAGTTGTAACTAAAAGCCATTGTTCATCGCATTTGCCCCATTTGCACTGGGAACGATTTAATGTACTATAAAAGTGTGGTTTGCAGACAGAACAAAAAACTGTTTTACTCTCCCGAGCGCGAGAGAGAGAACGAGAAAAAGGGAAGCAGAGAAGAGAAGTTTTTTGTACAGAAGAGACGATGTACATTTTTCATTGTCGGGGCGCTGTGCATTCTTGCCGAATCGGTGGTGAACTTTTTCCTTCGCCCGGCGCCCACATGATCTTTCTTCCTTCTTCTAAAGAAAGCAAGCAATAAGACGCAACCACAACAACAGCAACGGCAGAAAAAAAGAACACCTCACGATTCGAAAATTACATTTATATTCGATTTTAGCCGGTCCTTGGCAACATTGTTGCAGCGTGAAATTCCTCACCGTGAATGTGCCCCGCGAATGCATTTTTGGGGGTGCGCTTGTTCGCCGATTTGCCGTGCTGCTTCCCTCCAAAACAGGGAACCAAAACCAAAAAAAAATCACAAATCTTGGATTAACGTGTCCCTAGGTGATGTTCTTGGAGCAAATAATTAGTCTCACTTTCTCTGCCGTGCCGTGCGCCCTCCTGCCATCTCGGGAAAGAACAGGATTCTCCATGCTGTTTGTTCTTCTGGGTCTTACTCAGTTTATAATAGAGTTCGAGCTTTACCACCACGTCAAAATTGTAAGAGGTTTATTTTTCTACTGCTATTTTTGTTCTTCGTTCATTCATGCTTTTTCTTTCTGGCTCTCTCTTTGTGTTGTTTCTTTCCTTCATTCTTACTCACACAAAACCTACGATTGGAGCGGGTCATTTTGTTTGTTAGCAGCGCTTCCTCTTTATTCTTACATACTTTTCAAACTCGAGTGTTTTATAATAATCCTTATATATTACACAACTCTTCCTTCAACTCTTTTCCCCGACCGGCACCCGTTTCCGTCATGTTGCACACTTGTCATCTTCTTGCAGTACCGACGCTTCAACAACAGCTTCATGGCGCGCTCTAGCGTTCCCTCTTTCGCTCACACTGGTCCAACTTCACCAACTCTCAAGTGTCCCCGCAGTGTGCTACTAAAACAGTAAAGTTTTTTCATAATTTTCTTCATTATCATAAAAATATATGAATTATAGATAAACTAAATGAGCAACTTACTCCGGTGCTTCGCCGTGGCCGCCCAATGCTGTGGAAACGACCGAATGGCCACAGTCACCCACAGCACCCGTTTGGACAGTGGACATTTGGCAACACGGTGTACCACGTTATCGGTAAACCACAAACCCGGGCGCGCACGCAAAGTGAAGCAGTTACCGTTCATTCGCTACCACTTGGTAACACGTAAAAGTGAATAGTTTTCATCCATTCTAGTGGACGATGGTAAGAGAAAGAGAGGGAGAAAAAAGGAGTGGAAAACCTTCCCAACTATGATTAATTAATAAGATGTGGCAAATTACTCGCACCTCGCTTCGTTGGCGCACTTGGCGAAAGATTGATCGGAAGTTTGTTGGCGAAGCTTACGGCAGGGACGCAAAAGGATCGTGAAGGGTGAGTGCCAAGTTTTCTTTTCGCTTAGCACTAATCCTGGGGCAATTTCTTTATCGCTTGAACCAGCCAAAGTGCATTTAAAGTTTGTGTTACGTTAGCCCAGCCCAGATGGTAATGGTGTAAGCTGTAAATTTGGCGCGAAGACTATTAAAAATTGAGAGAAAAAAATCGGACTATCGTGTTCATTCAGGTTCAAGCTATGAAGACTATTAATTTTTATTTTTCCTTTACTGCAATAAAAAAATGCGAAAATGAATCGATACAATTTGTGCGAAACAACTATAGAACAAGGATACTAATGCCAAAATGCAACTACACTATATGAACATTAATGAAACTTATTGTGACCCAAGTAAGAAAACTGATTATTTTCTTATGGCATCTGTTAATTGTTCGATCAATCATACAGCTTCAAGAGGAGGAAAATTTGACACAGCGGATCACATAAAGCTTACAATATCATTAAACATGCCACTATCCAACAAAGTGCTTGTAAATAATTCAAAACCCCCAAGCAAGTAAAGGGAAAAAGACATAGAATGCAGAATTACACAGAGTTATATTGGTATAGAATATAGCTCGAGTTGTACACTTTATATAGTTATATTAAAACAAAACTACTTTTTTATTTACATTCCTAAAGAATCGGTATCATGAGCTAACTTTAAACAAACCATTTTAAATGAAAGTTAAGATTCAATTTTCAGATGTTTACTTAATATATTTCGAAGGTTAGATGAGCATGTCAGTTTTTATGGAGGACTAACTGCCGCTCATCTCCCAAATATACGTTTACTTACAAAAAATTGCTTTAATCAATGTAGACATCAATGTGTATACGAACCGTCATTTATTTTAAATACTAAGATTTTGTCTTATTTTCAAGACATTATTATAAATACCCTTAAAAATATAAATCAATTAAAAGGGAAGCAGTGTTCGAAACATTCACTAAAACATTTCATCACCACAAAAACCATGACTTCAGGCCACATTGTCTTCCCACCAACAAATATTGCTTCACGCCCAAATTTTCCCTTTTCTTCCAAACATTTTACAAAACGTATTCAAATACTTTCCCGTTATATGTATATAAATTTGTTTACCTCGTAATCCAATCCCATTCAACCAGATGCTGCTACAAACTATGTGGATGTGGATACATCCAGCATACACTGGCACAAATCTCGCCCCGGCATGCATACAAGAAGCATCAGCTTCACCGACATTAGTAGTTTGCCATCGCTCCGGTCGACCGACGAGCTTGCTAATGGAAAGGAAGGGAGAAAGGAGCGCAGGAAAGTGGAAAGTGGCGGTGGTGAGTGGCAAGAAAAACATCTCATCTACATTCACGCTCGCTCGGCGAATGAGATGTAAATATTTTTCCCTTCATATCCTTGATAAAATCTAAAGCATATCAGCCAACCAGCCCCCTCCATCCGTTGAGTCCTTCGCTGTCCCGAATAAAGCTGCAAAGAAGCATTAGCTTTGCTTGGCTCTACGTTTCACATTTCTGCTACATATTTTTCACGTTTCTCTTCCGTTGGTCCTTTCCCCAAGCTCGCTAACTCCCTCGTTTCCTATCCATACAGTACGTTCGAGATCGTCAGCGTTGCCTGTCCTCTTTTAAGATTTTTTATCCCTAAACCATCAACCAACCATCACACATACACACATACATACAACTTGCACCGCGAGGAGGATGGTAGCAAGGGGGAAGGGGGGGATGGGGGAGAGAGTACGCTGAAGCAGCTGACATGCACGTTTATTTTCCACTCACCCGGACGAGACTCATCATCACATGGGAAGAACCTTGGCGTTTTCCCATACTCCGGTATGGCTTTGGGGCAAAGGAACAAAAAAAACACACACACACGGCAGCAGCCAATGGATACTGTGCCTGACGAAGCCCTGGTGGAGACAAGCAGCACCACCATCACCACCGACGGTAGCAGAAGGCACGGGGAGGAAGATCGGTCGGTTTGCGCCTTTAGGTGATGGGTGATGGGATCTCGGGGACGACCGTGCGGACGAGTGCAGTAAATTTTGAAGTTGGCTTGAAGCTTTTTGCATTTCAAAAACACCACCATAAAGTGTTCACCATCCCGTCCCGTACCAAGCGACCTAAAGCTCGGGTTTGTGGGCACGGGAAAACCCGGGGACTAGGACACGGCGTGGAAAAACACACATATCAAACAACTTGCCCGAGCTTGAAGCGAGACGGTGAAAAGCTCGACATGGAGTACAGCAAAAACAAAAAAATACACCAACCAGCAAGCACCAACGATCGTTGACGACGAGTGGTGAAAAACGAGGATGCCCTTTTCGGGCGGCGAGCGGGCGTTGAGGATAGGCAAGCTGAGGAAAGTTTGTTGAAGGGAAAACTAAAACAGAAACCAACACCGAGGAACGAGCGAGAGCGCACATTGGAAAGATTAAATAGAGATAGAAGCTATCGGAAGTGATGGAAGCACTACTAAGATTGGATAGCAAATGTATGGAAGAAATCTTGATAGAACACACTCCGAACCCATGTACAAACTCACACGTGGGACATGCGAAGCAAACGAAGACAAAAACGCAAACGATCGTCAACAACTAGCTGTCAGTCGAGATGCGCACGTTGTATGCGCCTTATGCGTTGAAAAACCGAGCGAACGAACCAACCACGGCTTGGACGGCTCATTCCACTCCGTACACGACAAACTAGCGCCAAACACGGTGCTGGTGCTTGGGCAGTACCGGGAGTAACAAAACAAAAATACTCATCACATTGCACCAGAATTCTTGTTCTAGGTTTTTTTTCTTTTTCACCACCATTGCTGCTGCTGCTGTTGCTCAAGCACACCGAAACAGACCCAGATAGAGCGAGAGAACGTAAAATCGTATCCATCGGAGTGTGTGCACCAGCCCGTGCTGGAAGCGAATAAATATTAAAGCAACTGCATTTTAAAACAGAAATTATACATAAAATCAAATGTATGGCCGTTTGTCGTTTCTTGTTTCGTTTTTTTTTTTCGAAAGACGAAAAAGTTTTGTATTTTATTATTTCGTTTGGATATGGATCTAGGCAATGCACTAAGGTTGTCTGTTGGTGAAATGGATCTGGAAAATGTCTTCCAGCATCCAGTCTTGTGATGTGTGGTACAACTATTGCGAGTGTGGCTAATCTATTACATGAAATTCTTATATTGGTAAAACCTGGATCTGTGCAGTGCACTAAGGTTGTCTGTTGGTGGAATGGATCTGGAAAATGTCTTCCAGCATCCAGTCTTGTGACAATACCAGGAAAGCATTTTAACATTGTTTTTAAACCCTTCAAATTTATAATATACAATTGGCGTATTGACTCATCGAGTAAAGCCTTCAGTTCAGTATTTAAAATCAACTGTCTCTTGTATACTAACTTTGTCTTTCACAACTACCAACACAAAACCAGCACACCCCGCAAAAGAATACATAACACTCGAATTCAACCATCACGTTTCACTCGAACCAAGACGGAACTAGTCGGATTCGGTAAACCATTCCTTAAAACCATCTGTATGTTCAGCATCTCTATTAGCCCCCCCACAGCCACCATACGTGAGCCTCAACCCCGGAGGCTCACAGCCGGAAACTCACATCCATCCCTCAACGCCCTCCTGCCAGCCTCCACCGCCGATGGAACCGAAACGACGATGCATTCCAGCATGCGACAGTCGCATTCGGGACGATTAAGAAATATGTTAAAAGTTTACGGAAAGATTTATTTCCACCCCAGTCGCTCGAATCATTTTCGGTGCGCTAATCTTCGGTCCGTTTTCCATCATTCTTCCGCTAGTGGCGTTGCATTTTCTCCCGTACATCGCTACCACCTGCCGCTGCCGATGTTGAGAAAACTATTTCCTTCAATTATATAGCCACCACTACCAACGGCTGCAGCAGTTCTGCGAGTGGTGATTCCGAGGGTATTACGTTTCCGCGGGCGGTGACACTTCCCGACCAGGACCAGGACCAGAAGCAAAAACCCGCCCGGAAGCCATATTGATCGACACATACTGGCACATACAGTCGGATGCCGCTCGGTTGCAAGCGTACACTTTTGGCGTACACCAGTTCCGCATTCGCATTCAAGGATTCACATTCCTCGTCTTGTCGTTGTGGCCGCAGGTCCGGGAAGCTGGCTCCTCCCCGAGATTCGACGGCGACCGAGAACAACGAGTGACATTGCATCTGTCGTTCATTTTACAAACGAACCGTTGCCGACGATAGTTTCCGCCATCAATCCCCGGTTGCCCGTATAGGCGAGTTTGCTTGAAGTGAGGAAAACTAACTTATGATTGGATTTAGATAGTTTCATCGATCGTTCCGAGTGTCCCGGGAACAGGGACGGACAGTCGTTTGGAATTGTGTGAAATGCATCACACGCTATTGGAGACGATTTGGTGCTGGGTGTGTTTTACGAATCGATTGAAATGTTTATCTTTTGTCCGATGAATTTTATGTAGATAAATTGATAAATGTGGAAAATTAAGGCTTTATAAACTTTTCATATCGCTAGAACCCTGTCAGAAGTTGCAAAAATGTTGATAAGAATGGAATTATTAAACATTTCTTTCTAATTCGTTTAATGTTTATTTATTTAAAATCTTTGCGTTGGGCATGCAATGATGAGATCGACATGTCTTAGCAACTTAAAGCCTACAGGATAAACTAAATTATTTAACGTAAACTCCATTAACACGTACTAATTTACAATTTACTAGTAAAATCACAAATAATAATTCGATTTTAATATTTTCCTAGGCTAGTTTTATTATTTACCAAAGAAATAATCAATTTATCACAACCAACATTCAATAATCAACCATTTCAACAAAACTAATTTCACCATCCACTCGTAGCCGAGGTCTTCTTTTGTATGTGTACATGTTCTCGTTTTTTTGTATTGTATTCACATCTTCCATATCATCTCCCATAATCCACTAAACTCCGTCTCCGTTTTTTTCTACACATTGAAGGTCCTAATTATCGTTCCCGGAATCCATTTGCGGGAACGGCTTTTCCCACACCATCTCGCCAGGCGCAGTCGAAAATTTCCAAAATGTCTCATCCAATCGTTCGGCTCGTCTGTCTCGGCGTTTCGGAGTCGGAAGCACTAGCGACAAATAAATCCAAAAACAAAAAAAACACTCCATCTCACACATACACACAACAACAAAAAAATGTCGAAAATCCTACCCTTTTTATCAGGCACAGTTATTCCACCGACTGAACCTTTCCACTCCTATCCCCTCCCTCCCCAGAAACTCCCCCCTTTACCGAACCCAGGTGTCACTCCCAAGAGGGTAGACCGGAGAGAACGGCAGTGGTGGCCCGTTTTCCAGTGCGACAGAAATTATGATTATGATTTCTAAAGATGTCGTTTAATTTATGATTTATTGCATTAGCCATCCGAAACGGCCATCGCTTCGAAATGAGCAAAGCGGCATCGCCCGGTGTTGGGTGCGAGGATGTTGCATAAATTTTTGGGTTCCCCGGAAACGGAGCGAAAGCACCAACATGGAGGAAGGACCGTGACGGGGATCATAGAAGGATTTTCGGGAGCGGAAACATTTCACCGTGCTGGGACCCGCACACCGGCCACACTGGGCTGGGAAGGGAACACACCATTGAAAATAGGTTCGTCCTATTGGCCATGCTGTGGTGGGTGGGATTTGTTTTTTTTTTTGTTTCTCCTATGCACGATTGAAAACTACTCGGTTTACGGGAAAGTGAAGCACGGAAAAGTTGGCAAATAAGTATAAAATACGATCCTCTTCACCATTAAACAAACACATTTCGTTGCTGAAGGCATGGAGGGTGACGAATTTTCGAAATAATCAGCCGATGAGCACTTAAATTATATCGATGTTAAGGTATTGCTTTAAAAGCTGTAAGGATGGCTTCATAGAAATGATTATGACTACTTCCTATTTTGACAATTATTTCCTTCTTCAATTAATTTTCATACAAACAAGATGAAAGTTAAATTTTCAAAACAAATCCCAGCGTGTTTCTTTTATTGTATTTTAAGAATTGACAGTTTGTGGAACAATAATTTGTTTAGTTCATATATTGATCATATTATTCAATTCATCCATCTCACTGTTCTATTAAATTATTCTAAATAGGAATATTTTACTTAACAAAAGATAGAAAAACTACAGGCAAAAGCAAAACATCCAAATTTTTCGCAGACATAAACTAAATAGTAATTATTGCTAATAAAGTTATTCTTCTTCTTCTTCTCTGGCACTACAACCTCTGTAGGTCTTGGCCTGTTATTTCTAGCTTACTGTGACTTGTTTTCTACCCGTAGCTGAATAGTCAGTTTTGCGTACGGGGAGGCGGTCCGCCAGGTTTTGAACCCCGGTCCTGCCGTGTGAAGACCGGCGCCGCTGTCCAGTTATGGCCGCTGTCCGCTGCCCATAACTGAATCGATAAGCCAAAAACCATGATATTCGATTATCGTATGCTGAAGATCATCAACATCTAGAAAAACAATATAGGCGGTAAGGATGTTTACACTGATGAAAAACAGTAATAAAAAGCGACTCTTTACACTGGATACGACAACAAAAAGACCAGAACCGAATTCTTGTATTTTAATTTGTTAAGTTCTGCCATGGAGCGGTCCTGTAGATAAGGTAATACAGGCACCGGTCTTCACACAGCAGGACCAAGAATCCAATCCCGTCCGGATCGCTTCTCCGTACGCAGCACTGACTATCCAGCTGAGGGTCACAGAAAGTCACAGAAAGCTAACAATAGCGGGCCAAGAACTTGCGAAGTTGTAGTGCCAAAGAAGGAGAAGAAGATCTACCCTTAAGCCAAGAATAGGCTAGACTCTCCAAGGTCTATCTAAATGTAAAAATAAAAAGATTAATATTGCATTTAGACATTCTCGGCCTTATGTCATAAGTTGTATCCGTACAGCTCATCCTTTCACGCATACAGGACCAAAAAATCCTTCTGAGCATCTTCCTCTCGAACGCGACAAGAGGATTTTGTCAGTTTTAGACAGGGTCTATGTCTTAGAGGTGTTTGAGAGTACTGGGTTATCGAACGTTCCATACAGTCTCAACTCCGTTCGTCACGACAGGTGTTTTGAGTTAGGAGTAAAGAGTCCTAAGACCCATGATAATTACTCTAGATGAAAGACATATTAAACGAATATTCCAATATCTTTACCTTACCTTTACCTAATATGAAAATAAATGAGTAAATCTTAATCTAAAAACTGTGTTGATGGAAGATGAAGAGTATGTTAAATAAGAGATGATCTTTTACTTTCACAAAATGATATTGACAATAATTAAATCACAAAAATTTTCAGCATCAACGAGCGTATATGGGTTTAACAAAAATTGGTCTTGTGACAAAAGAAAATAAATAGTCTTATAATAGCTTTAATTCTGTAGGAAAATCTCAATATGCGCGCAATGAAATAAATAGACGATCCCCGAATGAATATTCATAAGAAGTACGAGATAAAAACTGTAGTCGAACTTTAATTATTTGTGTCCATTTCACTAAATCAATACATGCTAATTAGTGACTTTGGTTATGCCAACGTCACTCGTCCAGAAGGCAACACACTACGGTTCGCCCTTCCAACAAGCAATAACTTTCGAAGTAAACAACTAACAATATACATAAAGTTTGATGGGTTCCCTTGCCGGTACCTGGCGCCCACCTAGCAATGCTACACTTTATGATCGTATCTTCTTGATTAGGAAATACATATTGAGCGTTCTAAATTTCAACCCCTCAATAAGCGTCAATGAAACCGTGTCCTTAGGATTCTTTCCCTTACGGTTTGGTTTGAAGAAGCGTCCAGAAACAACTTTTACTCACAGACAATAACCATTACTCACTAATGGCTTCCCACCGTTCGTTAAGTACTTGCTCTTCTTATTCATCTTCTTCTTCTACTAACACTATTGCAACAGCTACTTTCCCTGGCCAAGCCACCCATTATCACAGTCACGAAACAGTCCACCCAACGCTTTTGCTGATTAATAGCAACACACACACACACATTCACATCCACCCACCCATATTTCGAACGCCCTAAGGTGCGTCCCCCTGATGGAATCTTAAGCCCAAACAACCGGAAACAGTGAAATACGCAAACGAACTCACCGCCGATCCCGAAACGAACCGGACCAGAAACAAACAAACAGAAACGCCAAACTACCAGGAGCCAATCAAACTAATATCAACGGTCCAATAAATCTGCCATCATTCAACCAGTAGTCATCGACCCTTCGAGGTTTTCGAGGGGCTCTACACACACACACACTCACACAGACACACGCGCAATGCCGGCCAACCATTTCGTGCGCAAAAAAAAATTTGGTCCTCATCATTTTCAGCCTCGCATTTCTCGGCCACTTTCAGGGGGTTTTCGCTTTCCCCGGTACTTAACATAAGCCATCCCGAGTACCGAGGGGTTGTACGCGATTGGCTGGGATGGTAGTCCGTGCAGCGAAGGGAAAGGGGCAGCAGCCAACAACAAAAAAGGCCAAATATCAGCGGAACAGGCAGAATCGATCGTCGGACGTCGGCATAAAAATAAATATGAAAATCATACCGAAAGGAAATTAGCTTTGCGTTTGAAATTTACGATCGAACCAATAAGAACAAAACACTTTTTGCTCTTTCTTTTCTTTTCCCTCGTATTTGGTTTTTGCACGCACCCCGACATTGCCACTTCTGTTTCCTGTTGCCACGCCACCTGTCCACGGCACGGACACAGCCTTTCGTCTCGCAGAATTTCCGGGACTCACGGAGAACGGTGGGGAGCTGGGGCGGGGGTGGAGGAGATAGGGGGTGGGGGAGGCATAAAAGGGGAATTTATGCGCTCGAACGCAAGCGGTGTTCAATTTTCTTGCCCGGCCCGAAACTCCGGAACGAAATCAAGCGAAACCGAAACCGCCAGCCGGGGCATCATCATTAACGGTGGCCCGGGTGAAAACGGACGAACTACCGCGACCTTCCCATAGCCGTTTCCACCGCTTCTCGGTTCAAAGGATCCCTTACCTTTTTTTTTTTTGCTGTTTTTCTCTGCCTATTCTACTCCTTTCGAGAAACACCATTTTGCTATGAGTGAGTTCATGTTTTCCTTTTGTTGCTTGTTGCTCGATCCCCGCGATCAAGCGACCAGGATTCGGTTTTGCTATTTCCCTCCAAAGTCATCATCTTCATCAACAAAACCTTACACCGGATCCGGAAACATCTCACAGGGAAAAACGACCGCACCCGCACCGGCAACTTCATCTAAGCGGGACTGGTGTGCATCGGGCGAGGGGAAGAATGAAGGAGCTTTAGCCCCACGAAACGAACAACAGCAACAAGAGAAGAAAAAAAACACCAAACCAGAAAACCCCCAGAAAGGAAAAACCCTCGGAAAAACATCCGTTCAAAGCGCTGCCGAACGCCCGCAGGCCATTTTTGACGTGAAATATATTTTTTGAAGCCTTATTGTCGAATTCAAATCAAATCAAAATGAAGAAAAGGAAACTTTGGTTATAATCGTAAATATACCCGCACGCTGCTACCCGCCACCCTGACCACTTCCTCGAACACCGAATCCCAAGGATACGATTGGGAGCCTAGGCCGAGGGAGGGAGAGTTTTATCCATCCCGAGACGTGTCAGGATCTGTTCTCATAACTTTCCCCGCCGGACGTCCCACCGCGTACCGTACGGGTGGCTTATCATGCCACCGGCATGGAGACGCCGTTCGTCCGGGAGTTTTGCACAAAATCTACCCCGGAGCAAGGGGCAGAAGGCAACGGAAAAGAGAAAGGCCCGCCAATACCGAAACCGCCAGAACCTCGCGCAACTACGAATCGCTCAAAACGGTCCTCGCTTTTGCGAAGCAGTATGCTTTAGTCCTGCCGAAGGATACCAAGGGACCTATAAGTGTGTGTATGTGTGTATGTGTGCGCTTGTATTGAAGATGCTGGGTTTCGGAATTCGATGCTTGAATGACAAGAAGAACATAAGGAGCTAGGGAAGAAAAACGAGGGGAGAAATATTTTTCGTTTTCGGTTTTTTACATAAAATAAATTGTTGTATATTCGTGATACAATTTCCCAAAACTGATGAAAACCTTTTGGCCAACCAAGTACGTTACGATGCTCCCCACGCATCAATCTCCACTTTGCACCACTTACGTACGATTAAATCTTCCCTTTTAGGCTCATTTCGCGGATTAACTCAAATGTTTATGAAGCCGGTCGGAAACAACCAGTACCATCCGCCACCGTTTTACCATTTTCCATCCATGTTCCAGCTGCATGCGTTCGTCACTCGGGGAAGCGAAAGAAGCGCAAACAAACAATATCCATTCAGAGGTTTTCCGGGTTCCCCGGTGTTGTTTCGCAAAAATAAAATTGTTGTTCGCCTTCGCCGAGCAAAAGCATAATAACACCCGCCTACTACACCAATGGACCAACCAACACACATACCAAAGAGTGGATGCATCACCGAGAACCCGTCCTTCCCTTCCAACTCTTTCTCTCTCTCAACCGCAACTCCCAACAACCACCCATCACAAACTACCCATCACTCAACCGATACACACACACACGAGAAGAAGGGTTCGTCGGTGGCCTCACAATATCTAATAGCATCCGGCCTTCCTTGTCTGGCCCTGGGCATCGGCATCGCGCATCGCCCAGTATATGCTCTCTTCCATTACGATTGCGCTCTTTGCGTTTTGCGAGAAAACTCTCGAGCATAAACACTTTCCGTCATCCGTCCGTGTTTCCTGCCGCACCCGCCCCCATCATGCTCCCCGTGGACATTCCCTTCCATCAGTGAGAGCTTAGTTGACGTGCGGAGAAAGCACCAACGTCGTCCTGCTATATACACCCACCGGAGCGTTCGGCAAACGAAACGAACGCGCCAAACAGAAGGAAAAACACCACCAGACTCCGAGCACCGAAGACGCTCGGAACGCCGGCATGGCGTCCACCACTACACCCATCACGAACACGACCAAGACGTGATGTGATGTGATGTGATCCGGTTTTGCTGCTGCAATCTAACCACCACCTACCCCCCCAAAGCTACAATTCGCTCATGAAAAACAACCACCCGCCCAACCTGTCTGCCTCCCTCACCACGCTCTTTGCCACCCTCACCACGCTCCCCCCGCTTCGACCCGTTGAACCAATGTTTGCTCACGAAGAGACGATGCGCGGCGCGCGTTTTCCTTTTACGCTGTGTTCCTGCATCCATCAAGCAAACACTCCCACCCGAAAAAGGACGAACAACAGCCGGGGTCCTTTTCCCGGCTCGTCAGCCAAGGATTTTCCTTGCTCGATTTGCCATACCACCATCCATCCATCCATCTACCCTCGCCTTACCTTACGCCGCAAGAAAGAGAAAGCTACCCACACTGAAGCTACCGATAGTGAGTGAAACAGGAAAAACGGCCAACGTTTGGAGAGATGAAAATGAAACGGAAAAACAAATAACGAGTCGAGCTCCGTTCGGAACGCAAGAATGGGGGGATGCAAGGGAAACAGGAGACAAGCGAGGGGGTGGAAATTTACCGAAGCGCAGTGGCGCAAAATGTATTTTTCCCTATCCATCCAAAATACGAAACCATCTCATCTCTCAGTCAAAAAAGGACGCTCGGTGCCCCTTCGGCTCGGTGCCATGCGGAGAGTCATCAGTGGCTGACAAAAAGCGAACATCATCTTGTCTTTCCATTTCCATCACTTTCCCAGATGGGGACGGTGTGGGAAAATTGGGGGGCAAGAATTATGCTCCATTCTCCGTTTCTCTTTCATTTTATTTCTCTTTCTCTCTCTCTCTCGCTTTCTAACGCTATTGCGCCTTATATCGCATCAGTTTTTAGTCGTTGTCCTTGCTTCTTGCGCGCGTGTGTGTGTGTGTGTGTGTTGTGTTTTTGTGTGCCGGTAACAAGAAATATGAAACCTCGAGCACAAGAAGGCGGATACGGATAGACTCTCCCCCATCACAGGGTTGACAGTTCTGCGTCAAGCAAAAACGCTAGTCTACAGGGTGAGTTTAAAATTTTCCTATAAGCTTTCGACCCGGCACGTGTGTTTAACCCGTTTTAAGCAACGGATCTGATGAGCAGTACGCGTATCCGTTCCTCTATCTATCAACAATAAAAGTCAACGAAACAATAGAGGTAAATGGCATCAACAACAACAACAAAAAAAAGAGATGAGTTAATATGACAACCGAGTCCCTGGTGTAATACCGAAACCGACGCCATCGGATGCTGTTGACGAAGAAATTACGATGGCGCATGTTTTATCCCTCCTGAACACACGCGCACACACACACACACACCCATCAACGACCCTTTCCTTATCGTGACAGTCAGCAAAGTCAGGACACTACAAAATGCCGTCCATTTGCGGACGGGTGAGTGCTGGTGCTTCGTTGCCGTTTTCGCGTGACGGAGGGTGAAACATTTAACATTCATCTTAATGTGGTTGACGACGGTCGTGGCGCGGAAAATAGGGAAAAAACGAGGGAACGAGCGCGAAAACTCATCATTCGCACATTCGTAGATGTACGTACGGTGGTCACATTGTTGTCACAAATGGGATATTCGTATTCCAATTATCTTACCAAAGTTTTACAACCGTTGCAAGAACAGTCATCCATTTTGCTCGGACCAAATCGGACCAGCATTGATTGAAATTGATTTACAATTGATAGATCAAGATCAGGTCACCAAACGACCGTTTTGTAGTTGTCATTTGTTGGAAAATTGCCAAACGCCCCTTATCTTGCCAACCGAATTGCCGTCTCAGGCCGGACCACGGACGGACGTGCTACAAAAGCGCATCAATCTTCGAACGTAAATTATTATCGTTTGAAAAATTCAGCCCATAACATCATTCCCACCCGGGGAGTTGGGGCCAGCCACCTCCAATTTTCCATTCGCTTCATCACCCGGCCAATCGAATGGGGAGAGTGGTGTCCATTACCTTGAAATTTTATACTTCGAAAGCCTTCACCGGTTATGACCCATCAGTCCGCCTGTGTGCCACCCGGTCCCAGTGCCAACGGACGGGTCTTTGGAACCGTTTTCACCCAACGCCTCCCCCCCGTACGGTAATTACCGGCTAATGGTCCGAGAGTTGGTGTTAAATCAAATAAATTACATTTAATGATCATGCCGCTGCCAGCAGAACTAATTTTCGCAACCCTCTCTTCAGGGTACATCAGGAGCTGCCGAAGAACGGGGATGAATCGCATCTCTTCTCTCTTGTTCTCTCTCTCTCTCTCTCTCTTCCACACTATAAAACCATTTTCCGTGAAAAACCGATTGTCGCTGACACTTCTACACGGCCGGCCAGAGTTTTTTTAACGGAAATGATGTCTTGTATGCTTGCAAGACTCTTGGTGATGCTCCCCAGCATCCTTCCAATCATCAATCCGCAATCCGGTGTGAGCCATTCGCACTTTTCTCCTCTCACTTGCTCTCCCTCTCTCTCTCTATCTCTCTCCCTACTTGCTCTCCATCGAAATACATATTTTATCGGCGGAAAAATCGTGGCAAAAGTGTACGCCGGGTGCGTTTTCGGGTGACGCAGAAGCTGAAGCAGAGCCGGAAAACTTTCCATCGGCGTCAAACGCAAAACGGCAAACCATCCTGTGGGCTGCCATCATGTGGCGTTAGGTCGTAAATTTTGAGCCGCCGTCTTATCTTTTAATCAAATAAGAACGGTTTTCCTACGGTGGCCGGCCACACGTAACCAGCCGGGCAGGCCCATAGTCAGCTGGCGGTGTCAGATGTATCGAAACGAATATTGAAGTTGATGCCGAAATTGTGTGAAAGATTAATGTGGACGCGGTAAAGGATTGGGCCCGGTAAAGTTTTGGCGCGAATTAGGTTGCTTTAGCATTGGGTATTTATTTTGACCTAATGTTACAGGGTTTTTCTGTTGACTCGTCATGTCTTGTGATGCACAGCTGGCAGATGTTATGTAAAAAAATCGATACGTCTACTGACATATCAAAAGCGGCATGAGAATTGAAGCGCAATCTATCATCACTTAGTTTGATAGTATCTTGGCATAACGACCTGCTAGATCATGTCTGCCATTTTATGTACCACGTATCCGAATATACAGTCCTAGCTACAGGGGAACGGTCAGGATAGCAATCAATAGCAACATTGAAGTCTAAATGATTTTAAAAACTAAAAAGAACTCTTTAATAAACACGTTGTTGCTTTAAATACACGGTATCTTGAATTATTATCGAAACTTTCTCAAGTTAATATGAATCGTACCGATTTACGATATCCTAGACATATTTTCTTCCAACCCACCGTTTTCTAAAGATTTCACAAATACCTGGTTTTAGAGAGAAATAGCAATGTTTGCGATATTTCAAAATTCTTACTAACTTACTTCCTTCCATCCTTATCAGGCGCACCAACCGGTTGTATTCGATACTGCTCACGATCTAGCGCCGGGCTCTGTCAATCTATTATCCCGGTCATTTTGGTGGACTCATCCATGTCAAGTTGGGGCTACCATGCCTCCTCTGTCTATGTGGACGGCCTGTATAGGTTGGGTCTTCCGGTGCCATCACCATGATATGGCCAGCCCACCATAGCATGTTGCACTTTTTCGGCAGCTTTCAAGATTATTTAGGTATTTTCAAGCCAATTCTGTAAAATTTGTATCCCAAAAATCTGTATTTTTCAAGCATGTGTCATTTTTCAAGCTTCATTTTCTGTTAGTATCTCGATTGCTATACAATAGAACAAACAGCGTAGCAGGAGCTTAAGAGCGCCAGACCATGGAACCAGTGCAACTATTGTTTGTTTCTAGTGTAATCCATTGTTGTTCATAGCTTATTAGTGTATCGTCCCTCAACTACGTCTACATATACACGTGTACATCTACATCTACATTCATCAATCAACATCTACATCTTGTGTTAAAAGTGTTAAAATTAGCCATAAAAAATGTACAACATTGTAAGATTTAAAAAATTCTAATAATCCATTTACCTGGTTTGAGCGGTTCGTAATAAATCACAGCGGTCTGCTCCCACCAAATACTCATCCTCTGACCTTTGAAACCTTTGAGCTATGAATGTTTGGCCGTAATAATGAAGTTGCTATGTTTTTTTGTGCTTATGATTGCTCAAAAGATTTCACATCACATGTCCCATGACGATACGGTGCAGAAATCGCTTCCGATAGTGCTCCTGGATATGCAATTCGCACACGACAAGGAGACGTTCGATGTTTCTTGACAAGCAGACGTTCGAAACGTTGCAGCACCGTTGCAGTTGCAGTATTGTGTTTGGATGCAATTTTATTTTAGCAAAGTCGTCAATTCATCGTTTTGTAACGTCTGGCTTCTCGAATAGTATCCTCAACATTAAAAGCATCGCTTCGAATTCAACTATACAAAGATCTGATATACATATAACATCCATCCAAAGGTTTTGGATATTATTTAAAATGATTTACGACAACTTACATGTTCAATTGAAAAACATCTGGAACCGTGTCAATAATCTCCGAGATACCCTGTAGTCATATTTATAAATAACAGAATCTTACGTAAACTACTACATTGATATGATTTCGTGTTTTTTAATCATAAAGGATAAAGCTTTTCTTATCTGGTTTATCTTATCATTTAAATGTACACCCGAAGTAGAAAAAACAGCAACAACACCCCGATATGCTCGCAAAGGTGAAGGAATTATGAAAACTCGGGCCGGTGTAAATTGGTCCCCACACGCTTGCCAGATCCTTCTGCCAGGATCGGAGGCCGGGCGATAAAGTGCCGAAGCCGGGACGGCATGGTTGAAATTTAAGACCCTCATGTTATTATTCAACAATTATGATCCACCCCTTCATACCATCCCCCAGCCCACCCTCTGCCATCGGTGTTTGCAAAAATCCAGCGATCATTAGGGCAGCGGGAACGGGATGCAGGACGGATGCCGAAATCTACCTCCGAGTCCGAACATCATCGAAGACGGCTCTTCCCGGTGTGCTCCAGCGCTCAGTCTTCGACCCTCGTCAATCTCCTGTGCCACCTTCCTCTCCCCACATCCCCTCATTCCACCGTCGACCGAAATCATCGAAGCAGCAGCACCGGCAGCAGTCGAGTTTTCCCTTCGCATTAGACATCATTTCCATCTCAGTCCCTCCGGGTTTATGCTTTTTTCCGTCTAATTTATATTCGAAATTTATGTCCGCTTACAATATCACCAGCGCCGGGTCCCACACCACACCGTCAGGACGACGATGACGACGAAGACGAGCACGAGGACTAATACAAGCTGCCGTTCCGTTTTCCCTACTCATAACTTCTGCCCTGCCTGCCGTTCGTTCCCTGTCCTTCGTTCTCCCGCCCAGCCCATCC
>KZ062335.1:89902-100451 GCA_002091835.1 Anopheles maculatus
TTCCCGAACAGCGTGACGTTACGCGTAACAAGTAAATCCGTGTAGAGCTACGAGCATCGCTTTAAAACATCACATTCATTTCCTGTCCAGTGTGTTGTGTACGTTTGGTTGCAGATGCATCAATCTTGCAGTACGGTTTCATAGTTTAAAAAAAAAACAAAAGACCAAAAATGCAACACCACCACGTGCCGCTTACAAATTGTTTGGAGGATGAAAATGGATCCGCTCATCTGGTTTCAATTTTCCTCGTTTGCACTTAATTAGGGCTTTCATCTTCTGCAACACAATCCGCTCATTTTTGTAGCCGTTGTCGATGGGCTACCATGTGGAAATGTTACTGTGTATCGCAGCCCTAACCGTAGGCTTCCGGTTTGTGGGTATAGCTGTGCTTTTGAACGAAATTTTTTTTTTCAGTGTATATATCAACATTTTCACTTTCAACGATAACTGAGTAGCTACGAGATCAGAAACCTGATGTTTTAATAACAGACAATTTTAGGCACCATAAAATACATTCATTTTAATATATGATAGTTTAAGTGATTTACTGACTACCTGCATAGCTTATAAAAAAGTGTGCAAAATGTTTTAGGCGGTCTGAAATTGGCTGTGCATTTTTGTTTTCTAGTTGTTGTTGTGAAGGGGATGTGTAATATTCATACCAAAAATGCTTCTGTTTCCTGTCGTACTTAATTATCATACATTTACTATGCAACATGCATCCATGCAGTTCCCGGCAGGAACACAACATTCAACATAAAAAATAAAAAATACCTCATACTACATGGTGCAGAGAGGCCGTAATCGTTCAGTTGACAGTTAACAGTGCGTCAGTGTGGGTTTATTTTCAAAAATAGCTTCGTATCACGACAGTCACCAACGTTTCGGTTTAATGTTTCAGCTACGTCAAATTAAACCGCACTCGAATTTCTTCGTGTGAGAATGCTAATGTTCTGCACCATGTTAACTTGTTCTGGACCAAAGTCACACTGGCGGAAACAATCGTCTCATTCATGTGTTTGCATCAAGCATTGTAACATATTTTTAATTTTTAAACATTTGAACAATAACAGAACTTTGGTTGCTCTCGACAAGAGTCGTTCCAAAGTGGTGACAGTCACCAACGTTTCGGTTTAATGTTTCAGCTACGTCAAATTAAACCGCACTCGAATTTCTTCGTGTGAGAATGCTAATGTTCTGCTTTCGAATAACTTGTTCTGGACCAAAGTCACACTGGCGGAAACAATCGTCTCATTCATGTGTTTGCATCAAGCATTGTAACATATTTTTAATTTTTAAACATTTGAACAATAACAGAACTTTGGTTGCTCTCGACAAGAGTGGTGGATAAGAAGGCAAAGATGAAAATGTTTGTGTTTTAACTCCATCCGCTGCAATCCGGTAGCAATGTCCGGGAATAGAACTTAGCAAACATGACTCATCTCATATTCATCCACGCAACGACTCTCCCGCCAAGTTCCATCGAAGGTTTAGGGAAAGTTCTATTAATAACATTTTCTGAACCAACGCGGCGGGCGTGCATTCTTCGATCTCTGTGGTGCATTTTTAACCCATTGGAGCCAATCTTTTCGAGTGTTTCGATTCTATGGAGAAGCTTATAACGCCTTGGATAACCGATGGAGTTATATTTAATTTCAATCGAAGCCTTCTTTTTGTGATAGATACATCCAATAAATCTTGCTGATTGCGAGAGACACTATTTATTTGTTAAGGCTTTTCTCGGCAGAAGTGATTTCACCAGAGTGCTCTCACTAGATTGATCCCTACGATTCGATTGGCACTGTTAGCAACGTCCTTCAACTTTGAGAGCGAACATTTTAACGTCACGAAGCTGATAAGAAAAGAACTCTGTGGAGAGAGGGGCTTGTCTCGTGATCTCAGTACACTTTGAAGCTTATGACAAATGCAACCCACGATGGGAGTGATTAAGCTCCTTTTATCTTTGTTATCTCTTAATCATAGGACAACTTGGCTGGTGCTGATTCCATTCGTGTGTCGCTTGTGCAATATTCCAAAAGGGATTTTTATGACATGTTTGGTTTAGTTTATTTGTAAAATTATTTATTTCTACATCGATCGTTAACGCTTTTAGACTCAAATTTATTGTAACGTGGAGATAAAACATTATTTACACTTTTCCATTTATATAAACGAATCCACCAAATAATAACCAATAATGCCTTCATGTCTTCATTCCGCTGTCTCAGTTTTCCAATTATCATGAACGTTAGCAATAGATGTGGTTCCATTCTGTCTGGCTAGTTTGCTGCAGACGACATTTTATTGGGCTCGCGTTCTATTGGTCTCATGGCAAACGGAAGAGAAGCATGAAAAATGGACAGCCGAAAGAAAAAGCAAGAATCGAAAATACACTGAGCGAAATAAAAATAGCACCACCATGTTTTTTGATATTTTCGAAATTTATGTTACAATTGCAATTTTTTCAATGTAACATGTTAGGGAAATCTATTTCTCAACTTTTTAATGCATAACATTCGTATCATTGTCAAAAATTTATATTTAAACCGAAAAAAACACGAAAAACGGTGCGAAGTAAAAATAACACCACCCTGTTTTTACGGACTTTGTACAAGTTTTGACGGATGTTTGTTTACATTATGAGTTGTTTGCAATTAGCTTTCACGAAAGGGAAGTTTTTACGAAAAAATGAACGTTATTTAAACTGTTTTCACGGTAATATAGTTGCTATGGATCGAAAGCAGCATCTTACCTTCGAATAAAAGATAAAAATCAAAACCTATCACGAAGCAGGCCTCTGTTCTAGAGAAATCGGTCGAAAATTATATCGTTCACATATCTTAGTCATAAAGACTTTTAAAAAATCCGATAATGGCAACTGCTCATAAAATCATGCAAGGAGAAGTACGCGTTCCTGAGTACAAATGTCAACTTGAACTAATTTATTCATTGATTTCGATACAGTATTTATACATAGCAAATTATGACGTCATGACCTTACAATGTTGTTCTGTTTATTCTTTCAAGATATTGGCTATTTTCCTAGAATTGTCTCAATGTTGTGTTTCATACTTTGTATCAGTACTTGGCGAAATGAACCAACCGTTCTCTGCGTATGGATATTGTTTTCAATGCGGCTCTTTTTGTTTATCTGAATTAATCTGATCTGATCTATATTTTTGTTATTTCATTCGTATGCTTAATCATCATTATGCTTGCAATGCCAACGTACTTACTATGTACCGTTAACTATGATTCTTTGCGTATGGATATTGTTTATAATGTGGCTCTTTTTGTTTATCTGCATTTTGTTATTTCATTCATATGCTTAATCATCATTACTATGTATCGCTAACGCTAACTTTTGTTTATCAATATGTTTACATTGCGTCACCAACGCTAGATATTATTAAACATACTTACTACAGTGCGTAACGCAACTATAAGGCCACTTGTTTTTTGAGAATAACTGGAAAAGTTGAGAAGATAGATAAAATTGATGTTCTACAAAGTTGTGGAGAATAAAAAAATACAAATTTACAAATACAACAAATACAAAAATACAAAGAGGGGAGAGCGTAGCGGTCGCTGATCGTAGGAAAAATCTGTAAAAAATATTTTTGATATTTCTTAATATTCCTCATTATGTCCAATTTTTTGCATATTTTTATCTTTGGTTTTCGAAGTTCACGAGGCACTTAAAGCAATGTACACCGCAAAAAGGCTGATTTCTGAGTACGTTTATTTGGCTCCTGCACATGCTATGGGTACTGTACCAGGGTCGTTTATACATATTTGGAAAGGTATTTTTTGTAGTTTTATGCTCCAAAAAAAATTAGTCCAAAATATACACACAAAAAAACTATAAAAATAAAAATATAAAAAATTATGCATAAAAACTCTGAAAAATTACCAAATGCATGCATAAGTTTACCAAAAGTTAAAAAAAAGTTGTTTAAAATTGTTTTTACATTAAACGAGAGTCTTTCTTACTAATTGTAATTTTTTACCGATTTTAAAAATGATAATTTGCATGAAAAAACAAAGGATTTTCGTAGGTGGCCTTATAGTTATGATACAAGGAGCAATTTTCAACCCAGAGAAAAAAATAGTATTAGTGTGCGTAAAAATATGCAAAATACATAAAAACCCGTATTTTTTTATTCTCCACAACTTTGTAGAACATCAATTTTATCTATCTTCTCAACTTTTCCAGTTATTCTCAAAAAACAAGTGGCCTTATAGTTGCGTTACGCACTGTATGTATCGCTAACGCTAAGTCGTGCAACATTACAACTTCCAGTGACAACAAGACGTGTACAACAAATACTCTTAAGCAACGTAAACCTCAAGTGACACAAAAGACTCGGCAAACCCAAATTAACAAAGCGGCATATCCTTAATCGGTTACAATCGCTACAAAGTATATTTCCTGTACAGACGCATCGGAAAATGTGCTCTTTTCGGACGAACTTAAGTTCTTCTTTGATGGTCGTGATGGTTGGCATTGCTACTGGCACGATCTGTGAAAAGAACCGGAAGTTAAGATGAGCCGAAACTTTGGTGGAGGTGCTCCAATGGTTGGGGGAGCTTTTTCGTTTCGAGAAAAGCTTCACAAGTTTACTAAAGATTGGTTTTCTATCAAAAACATTGAATTTCTCAAGTGGCCAGCATGTTCTCCGGATTTGAATCCAATAGAAAACCTATGGTCTATCCTTGCTCATCGCTTTTATGAAACCGGGAAACAATTCGAGAATGTTCAAATGCTAAAACGTCGTATCCATGAATGCTGGGAGCAAACCGAGCAGGATACGCTGAAGAAATTGATTCGGTGCAATCACGGGTCATCGAAGTAATTCGAAAGAATGGATCATACATTCACTACTTATAATGTATTCAAATTTGAGTTTTTTTTTTAAATATAATGACCTATTGATGAAAAGCTAAGGGTGTGCTATTTTTATTTCGCATCGTTTTTCGTGTTTTTTTCGGTTCACATATAAATTTTTGACAATGATACGAATGTTACACATTAAAAAGTTGATAAATAGATTACCTTAACATGTTACATTAAAAGAATTACAATTGGATCATAAATTTCGAAAATATTGTCAAAAAACATGGCGGTGCTATTTTTATTTCGCTCAGTGTATACCAGTTTTCCTCATTTCCAATTTAACGTTTAGTTTGCGCTAAAGCTAAAGAAAATATGTTTGAATGTTTTGCAACGAAGTGCTTCCCAAGCGTGATACAGACCTCATTTGCTTAGTTTTGCGGGCCAGCCTTAACATCAGCGTATAACAAAAATGCATTATACTATTATCATAATTTATCGATTTGAAAAAATAATAAATTGTGTATCTCAAAGCCTACCAAACTTGATTTTACATGGACCTACCAATTGAATGAAATTTTTTAAATATCATTATAAATTATTTAAGAAAAAATATAAATATTCAAAATGATGGGGCGGCCCGGTGGTGATGCGACAGCGGCGCCGGTATTCACATGGCAGGACCGGGGTTCAAGTCTCATCTGGGCCGTTCCTAGTCCTACTATCCCCAGTCCTATTCCCCATACTATCCAATTATGCGGTAACAATAAGTCTGGTATGCCAAAAATGGCAGACATGACCTTAAGAGGTCGTTAGGCCAAGAAAGAAGAAGAAGAAGTTTTAGATAACTGTTAAACAATATTATGAAACAGAAATGTTCGGGTTGCACTTTAGTGAACTTGAGAAAAATTCTCCAGTAACCAATAAACCAACCAACCTGTCTAGGTTTCCGTTAAGAAAACTTAGTTTCTATAAAAATTTCTTTCGTGCATTCATTTTCGGACACGAAATTTCCATTTTAGATACTCGCTAGCAGATTTTTAATCCATTTTATAAGCAATAATGAGAAATTTTTAAAAAAATATTCGTAAAGGTTTGTCGGCCTGTCGATGTTATTGATAAAAAATAATTATAATTTCATGTAGTGAAGATGTCTTGCAAGTCTTACAAGTCTTGGAAAAGCGATGTCTATTGGAGTAACATATTCCGTTTCTTAAAGATATGTTCACAAAATTCATAGCTGAATGTATTTAATCAAAATTTAATCAAATGAAACATAAAACATTGTATAATATTTTGAAACAGTAAAACAAAACTTGTTTCAAATTTCAACATTTAATCAGGCTAATTCAGCAGTTTTGGCCTAGAGACTTTGAAATGTTTCTGCTATCTAGTGAAATGTTACATGTTACATGTCCGGTACTCAATATCTATTTGATAAAACAAAATGAAAGTAGGTCATGCCTGAAAATTATGAAAGGTTTATTGATTATTGAAGCAATATAGACAAATTGTATATCTTTTTTTGTCGATTAATCTAAATTATTCTGGCCTAAAAGTTGTTGTTTGAGTATTATGAAAAAAGTCAAAATGTTTTATGAAACATTGGTGTCAAACTGTTTAAATTCCATTTTATCATTACAAATAAACCATAATAATAGATATATAGGTTCTTACCTTCTTATTGGATAATTCTAGCTGATAGTGGCATGTCTAATAATGTACAAATAAATATTTTATATATACTTGTGTTAGTTATTTTGTATGCATTGGATAAATTTCTATTGACTTGACTATTCAGTGCAGTCAATATTGCATCATAGAAGTTTGAAGCATATGATCATAATTCCAATCCTTTTGTATATAACATATGGCCAACAATCTTGCAAATTTGCAGTGACCTCGCAACGTGGGGCCAAAAAAGTCCCTACAGTTCGGAAAAGTGCATACGTGATTTGGCGCACACGTTTATCTAGACACTTGGCAACTGCGGGCCGAAGAGCGCGGATGTGACATGTTGATGCCTACATGTGGTGGTGCTCGGACGCGAACAGATTGTTGTGGAAGTGGGACAGATACCACGACCAACTGGATGGAAGCATTCGTTTTGAATGTTGTTTGAGAGATACCTTTTTTTCTGACGATGTTGTCTGACCAGCAGCAAAGCTTGTTATTGTGGACATTACACCGATGTGTTTGATTCGCATGTTGGAAATGAAGTGTGGATGTGTATGGTTGGTTGAAATTACAAATTTTATGCTTCTTTTTCTCAGTGCCGTCTTTTTGTAACGGAAACAGGAACTGGTGAAAATGTTTAATCAAGCGCCGAGGTAGCTTACAACATGAAGTCATCAAATTGAAGGCTCGTTTGTTACCGGCAGTTGAGAGTTGTGCGATACGACACGATTGAGCCGATATCTCGTCCAACCGTCGTATGAACGTGTTGGTTCATTGGCTCTGCTTGCGTGGGTTTACTGCAATTGTGGATGTTGCTTGCATCAGACGGGTTCAATTGTTTGTGCAGTGTGTAAGAGTTTTTTTTGAAATCCCCGAATTAAACGAAAAATCTTCTCGTTAGATGCAACATGTGTCTCATTAAAAGTAATTTCGATACAGTGAGTAATGTTGATTATAGTGTTTTATTGAACATACACTTCACAAGTGCTTTGACCGTTTGTCTGTTCTGTTATCGAAGCTCACGCATGGTAAATTTCCTTCTAGATGCATCGACAGAGACACACGTGAATTGTTGATAAAAACGGGAGAAGTTAGGCGCCTAGTGACAATTCGTTTCAGTATTTAGAGAACGTTTATAGTAAATTTTTCCAGCTTTTTTGCGTAAGAAATTTTTGCTCTCTGGCCTGTGAGATGTCAGACGTGTGACATTGAACTGTCGTTTGAAAAATCGCTGCAAACCGACAGCCAATTTAAGACAGCTTTGCTTCGTCTGTCAATTTGTGTGAAATGTGTTCGTCTACGAATTACATATATGTGTTTGTTTGTTTTGTCGTTTAAAATGTATGTACTTTTTGTGGTGGTTCATTCGACCAGGCCAGACCATGGCAAAACATTTAGAAAGTCCTTGCGTACAAACATTTCGCGCGTTAGTAAAAGCATTAAAATCGCAACGGTTGAAAGCATTTGTTGACAAGTTAAATTTAGATTTTAACAGTACATTGAGGCTGTTAGTTCTTCTCCTTTAGGATTGCAAAACCTCGAGGACACTGTTCCTGCCAGTTTGGCATTCTTGACATAATGTTATATATTTTTTCTTCTTTTTTCTAATAATTACGACCTGCATGCATGAATAAATGCATGGCTGATTATATGGATCGATCAACAAGCCACATACAGTCTGCTACTCACGCACAGAAAAACAGGGCAAAATAATCGGTCTTTATTTTTGCCACCCAGACGACCTTTCTCGTTTTTAACTAAAATTACAAAAAAATCCTTTATCGTCAGAACAGATTTATGCAACCTCACGCTTTGAGTGTCAAATGATGTCGTGCATCATCGACAAATTTATATTTCTTAAGCCACCGGTCTATCCGCAGTTTTGGCATCCGTTCGCACCAGACACTGGGAGATTAAGGAGCGCACGGTAGCTGACCATTGGCATAATACACCGCAACTGACGTAGATCCTCACGAGATCATACTTAACGCCAGCACGAGAGACAATTTGTCAGTCCTTTATTTTTGCTTCTTTTTGCCAAACATCTCTAGACTATACTAAACAGGGCGTTGGACAGTTATTTTTAACGATTCATTAACAAATTTTCCCGCAATTTCGCACCGTTTTCATTTTTCGTTTTCAAGATCTCTTACAAACCAGCTGAAATGGACCATTAGGTTTGTGATGTAATCAATATGGTATGTTCACATCAAGGGCTTTTCCTAGTTGTTCATAGTTTTGCTACTTTCTTCACAAGTTATGCATGAATCTGTATTACGAACGATTGGGCTGGGCATTGTTTTGCGGAACATAATTAATTCAGTCGAAGTTTATGTGTTGGCATTTTCCATTCGTGCTTTCGTTATTTTTCTTTTACTTTGCATATTTCTATGTTGCCAAGGCACAAAGCGAGATGATGTAATCAAGCTCAATAGAGCATTCCGTGTTGGTTTCCGCTTCCTTTAGAAACATTTTGACTACGGGTTTTTTTCTTTTTAGATATAGCATCGATAGAACAGGGCGAAGAATATTTATCTTTGTTTAAAATATGTTGTTTAAATTATGTATAGGAACAAGCTGCTGTGTGGAGTTTTTCTCCTTTTATTTTCCTCGTGACGGTGATGGGTTTGATCTTTCACGTTCGTGCAATGATCGTTCAGTTCTTCACAAGCTGAGTTTCTATTACGTTAAGGTGATCGTAAAAATAATCCGTTTTCTACTGTTGTTTACACATTGTGAACACTGCTCGTTACGAAAAGATTTTGTGTTAATTATGAACTCTCGACTTTTTTTCTTCACGTCATCGGATGAGCTCGCATACATAGGAGCAGAATACATTCTTTTGCGTGTTCACAGGAGACTTGCCACTAGTTTATTCACGTAAAGAGCAAGAGACATCTGGTGCTGGTCACGAATAAGGCTATATCGTGTGAAACCAGTTACCTAACGAACGGTTGGCATTGAAACACGTAGCGTTTTCAAGTTCATTTCCTTAGCAAGCATATGGAAAATGTGACGTAGAGTAATAACAGCGATATTGGGATGGGTGTGATCTTCGCTGGGTTTAGATACTCTTCGTGCCTAGGTAATGTGTTAAATTATATTTAATACATCTACAATTAACACAGTTCTAGTGTGAATAATTTATTGTGTACTTTAAACGTAAGTTTATAGAAGATAAAGTATATTTTAGAAAGAAGCTATAAAATCATTGAGCAACTTTGATCAACGTGCGTCTATTTCCATCAAGTGACATGCATGACTCAATTCAATTCGATTTCGAGCACAATATGTTACTCAAAGATTTCAAGTTCTCATTGTTTCATGCTGCATACCGAGTACCTTTGCTCACTTATCCTTGCCTTTTAGCACTTCCGGCGCGAGAAACTCTCTCGGTGTTGGTGCCGCCGGCAGATTTATTTTGATTCATCGAAACCTAAACGAAGTGCATCGCGTTTCGCTAAATAAACTTCGCGACCAATTGGCGTCGGAGCGAAACACCGGTTAAGTGACCCTCACGACGAATCGTTTAAAGAGCCACGATCGTCTCTTTCTCGCGATGAACGTGTGGTCGCGAAATTGATGTAATTTCCCGAGTTACTTGCGAACAAAGCTACCCTGACGCAATGGTAACAAAGGGAGTCCGCCGGTGATGCTACAAATGGGATGCGCATGGGTTCATGGTTAGACGTATTGAAAGAGACGCTTCGATCTCCCTAGAGAATTGAAGCATTATAGTTGAGATTTAGTTCTATTTAAATGTATTAACCCTTGTTTGCTAGACTAGGAGTTAATCAGTAATTATTTTGTATATTTTAATTTGTTGATCTGCATTGTTAGTCAATATTTTTCATGTTTGCTTTATGTCTACCACCTGGTGCAAAAGTAACACATATTTATTCTCGAGAACGTTGTGTATCACTTATCATTATTTTTATATAATTTACACTTTACCACGAAAATATTTAGATTCTTTATTTGTTCTGTTTTCTTAAAACCCACAAACACCATCTCGCACACGAAGGCACAAACAAAACA
>KZ062335.1:100474-127961 GCA_002091835.1 Anopheles maculatus
GCGTCTTACCGGCGACGATTTGAAGTTGATCGTGGCTGGTTGCTCTAGTTTCGTTTCGCTTCGAACAGTGTTCGATTTTCGCTGGTTAACACTAGCGCACTCCTGCTGGCGAGAAGCTGCTTGTGTTACGGCCAAGAAAATCGGAACATATTGTGTAACTAAAGTGTAACGTTTGTGCGTTGAAGAGGCCCAAGATTTGTATTTTCTATTTGCGTTGCCCTACCTGTGTGTTTCTCCAAAACTTATCGATGAAAGGATGGCTGTATGTGAATGTGTGAAGAAGAAAATAGCTGTGTATGTTCGTGAGCGATGAGTTTAGTGAATTCATTTAAAGAAAAACCACCATGGCACCTTTAAATGGTGGTGAATGGATTTGTTTGATATGAAAGTGCAGCAACTTGGCTTTTCCGGCATGCTCCAGTCAGTAAACGTGCTAGGTTACGTAAAAGCCACACTATGCATCGGATTTATTCGGGAACGATACAATCTCCCCGCAAGCAGCTCATCACTATGCGTAAGTTCGTTGCATATGAAGCATAAGTTTGCTTGCTCAAAAGAAACCCTCCTAGAAACAATATCACTGCAAGACGTCGGCAATGTTCTGTTATAATTTGAATGCTGGCGCGTTGAACTTCGTCGGCTAATTACACATCTTTGGATGTGGGTGCTGCATGCGTGATCTTCTTCTGTAACGGCGAGTACTATGCATTAGTGCTATGTTTTTCTTCACACTTGTTGATCGCTAATTGTTTGTTTACCAGAAACAGTTATAGATCTTTTGTTAAAAAAAATATCATTCCTACTACATCGAGCCGTAAAAAATAGATTTGCAACATCTTCTTCTTCTTCTTTCATGGCCTAACGACCTCTTAAGGTCATGCCTGCCATTTCTGGCATACTAGACTAATTGATACCGCATAGTTGGTTAGTCAATCCTCACTATGGGGGAACGGCCCAGATGAGACTTGAACCCCGGTCCTGCCGTGTGAAGACCGGCGCCGCTGTCGCATCACCACCGGGCCGCCCACAACATACAAACCACAAATTTTATAGTTTTCATCATTTATTATTTTTTATATTATCAATTTGATATTACTTTCTTCTTCGTGTTATCTGGCTTTACAACAAAGAAAGTAATTTCCATGACTTTGTTTTTATCCGTAACTTGGAAGTTAGTGTTGCGTTCGGGTAGTCGGTCCGGACGAGATTCGATATTCAGTTCTGCCGTGTGCAGAGCTTATTTTCATACTTTTTGTAACTCAAGCTAAACATTATAAATAAATAATCACAGTATGGCAGCTAGTCTATTTCGATGCACACGTTAAAAATATATTGTGTTGGGTGGAACCTTATCGCATATTGTCTGTCTGTTCGGCGAGACCGAATAAACTCAAACATATTGGTTTTGTCGGTATCTTAAAGATAAATTGACGCGCATGCATGTTTAGCGGTTCGTCATCTAATCCTTCCAGGTCCGTAGCATTTTGAAGGTTAATCGCCAGTTTATCCAGGATTTCGGCCGGCTTTTGGTTTTTGGTTGAGATTTTCTGTATGTTAAACTGTTTTCAGTAAGATATTTCGCTGTGCGTTAAAGGTCTTATTTTACCTTAAAAGGAATTATAACTTTCATACGGAGTCTATCGACCACGGGTGCACTGTAAATTATGCATTATAGAAAACGTTGAAATTGTGTGTGCTGCAACGGAAGTAGTCAGGAGTTCGTTAAACCCCTGACCTGACCCAATGTGGTTGTCGTATAAAAATCGATATGAGCTGTCTCGGCAAAGGGTCAAACCACTGTTCAGTCGCGCAAGTCGTCTGTGGTAGAATGAGCCGTTGCATAACTGAACATTTATTTCAAGAAAGGTGTAGTTTTAGATGATTTATCATTTTTATTATTTTTTTTTGTACTCTTTCCACCGTCCTTCATTGACTAGATAAAGAAGTAAGAAATTTTCACCCCAGTGTATAATTTAGTGTAAGTAGGACAACAAATGTGTTTGACTTTGACGCCCAGCATTCGTTGGTTAACATGGATTTTGGCACTGTACTGCTTTGATACGATGCCAATCTTTCAAGAGTTTGTTGTGTGGTTCAGTTTTGTGGATTGTTTCGTTAGTAGAGTGCTGAATAATGCTAATACTTGTTTAACTTTCGACGTAATGCATGTTTTATAGCGGACAACTTGAAAGATGTTCTTTACTTTTTATTTAAATGAACGTTTTGCTTTTTATGTTTTCGCCATTGCACAATCGTTTATAGATCGATATATCTAACATTGAAACTAACTTTATGCAGCTTTTACAAAAAATAAGTCTATACTAAATTATTATTTTTAATTACTGTTAAATTACGAATTATTGATAAATAAATAATTAAATTAATTTAATGGCATGTGTAATACAGCAATGCTATCTGATTAAATTTACATCAGACCCTAATTTAATCAACCGCTGCCGGTTTGTGCGTATGCACTCGTTCATTATGAAGTGATTAGTGTATTAACCCATGCTTGGTTGTTCGTCCACATGCTAAATGTTGTACGATATTTTTAATTCGCTTTTCTTTTAATCGTTACAACCGTAGCCAAAAGTTGGCGAACGTCGGCGTCGGTTTAAACTACCGCACCAACGGACTTTGTTCTTGAAATCAACTGCTGCACGAATTTAGTAGTTCAATGGCTTACAGTTATGTAAAACTCATTCCCTTTCTGTGTAGATCTACTGCAATCCCCCAGCGTCGTCAGTTGAACGACGCGTAATTATGTCACCAACCAAGTGATTCGCACATCATGCCCACCATGTTTTCGCAAAGACGAAAGGAAAAGGGAATGACGCGGGATAACCCTGCCCTTTCGTTGTGCTACGGAAAATTGGTCACTTTAACCTTTTCTCTCGCTCTTGACTACGGTGCAACTTACTAACAAGATGGACATAATTTAACATGATGTTAGGAACGATATTGTGTGAAGTGGATGTGCTAATGGGAAAGTTGTAGGCTACTCGTTTTAGCATCTCGTTCACATACGAAAAGTACGAATTATCATTGACAGCAACATAACCTTGACTTTGGGAATGTACAATGGGAATGGGAAACTAAAAAACTAACGCATAGAATTTTTTAATAAAATTAATGGTAAAATTTTCATACTTTTCTCTTTTAGGAACAGTATCAATCCAAACTGGCTGCCTCACAATGTGGGGCCAGGATTCCCCTGAGCCCCAACACTCAGGCGACAATCGAAAAGCATTTGCCAGGGCTGCCAAGCAAGCGATTGCTTATGCAGCAGGCCTCTAAAATCACAGAGAAACGAGACGTTGGATGCATAACGGGTGAGTATCATTTTCAGCAATAATTGTTCATACGATTTCACTCGCAAAGTTGTACAATGTCACAAACAGTAATATTTTAAAAAGAAAAGATGTTTGCACTATTTCAACCTTTTTTACTACAAGTGTAACGACACGCCTATCAACAACACCTGTTTGTTTGGTCAATCCCATGCTAAGTTGCCATGTTGCATGTCCTATCCATCAGCTATATGGATTGTTCGAAGTCATTCAAACGCTTCGCACCATGTGAAAATGTGTGAATGAATTTATACGGCTCGACGGAAAGCAGAATCGTTAGCGGTGGCGAAAACGATTGAAGGTGCCGGCACAATATTTCGACACATTTTGACCGCGAACCAAAATGGAGAGAGTGGTTATGCTGATGAGGATTGCTGGTCCGATGGTGTTTGCATGATATGCTGCAATACATATCACTCCTCTCTTTACAGGCAAACTCGCTCATAAAGAAAAATGCAATGAAGATGCTAGATATTAGGAAATGATCTCTATCTATCATCTTTTTATGTTGTTTTGATATTAATTAATGAAGTTTTGATCGCTGCTAATTTAGAATATTTCAAAATCAATAGCGCTTGTCAAAGAAGAAATACTTGCTATTTATTAAAAACCCCTGCAAAAATATACAAAGATTTCAATCCAATATAAAGTTTACAATCTTTGGTAAGTTAAATGATTGGATTCGTTCCGATGACCTGCGACAAATGTTCAATTTCGCCCAATGTTATGCTCTGATTCCGTTGTTGCAACCGTGTAGAGATGCGGATCAGTGATGATCAGCTGTAGTAAAGATTTGCTGTTTTTGCTATGTATGGTTTGGAGATGGAAAGGTTTAATGAAACAAGGTATAGAGAGAGAAGGATAGAGTGTGAGAGAGAGAGAGAGAGAGAGAGAGAGAGAGAGAGAGAGAGAGAGAGAGCACAACTACATAACCAATGAAAAAAAGTAGTTTTTCAGTCAACATGTATCATAACCGTAACCATATGGTTTGTCAATTTGTCGCAAGTTTTACATAACTACTTGCAATTGTAAGGAAATATGACAATGTTTTATAGAGAACTTGTGCAAAGATAAGAAGCATACTTGATATGAAGCGAAACAGATGCTTGATGTTCAATAGTTGAAAATCTTGTTTAATGAATGAATCAACCCTTGGTTGTAGAAAGGCATTTGTTTTTCGTATAAACAAATCTTTTCGGTTAATCATTTACTTATGAATCATGATCATTTTAAACAATGTTTAACATTTAAATAAGCAAATATGAAATTACCTTAAACCTGTTCGTGCGCATAACCTCTGTTCTACAATTTATCACATATTCTAGCAGAAAATGCATTCTCTCCCGTTTTTAGTGCTGCACCATTTACATGTTTTCGAGATTACTGGGTGCACACTCCCTGCAGCTTTAAAACCACGTGATGCATGAGTGAATAACGTGAGATCATATATTTTCAACGTGTTGTTTGTGGAACAACCGTTTTATAAAAACAGCTGCTGTCCATCAGTGAGTTTTCATCACCTAGTTTCTTCAACGAACAGCGATATCCTGTTCGCGAGTTCCAAATAGATCCGTCAAGTGCGCCAGTATATAAATATGCTGACAAATGCACGTACACATATAGCTGTAAAAATTTAACAAAACTATTGATGCTTATGTCAATACAATTCAATGATTCAATTCCATTTTTTTTAATCATTTATTGTTCGTTTTTACTGATCAATATATAAACAATATACTTTTATTTTCGTTCTTCTAATGTGTGCCTCTATTATTTCCTTGTTCAACAGAACTATGCAGCACCGACGACTTACCCGAGGTGGAGATTTTCTCCCTACTCGAGGAGCAAATCCCACGATACAAGATCCGGGCGGATACAACTACCACATTCGGTGGCTACGAAAATCAAGACTGGTTCGTGCAATATCCAGCGCTACCGATACCTACGGAAGGGCTCGGCTTGACAACGGAGCAGACACGAGAAGCGCTCAACTATTTCCGTAAGTGTTTACTTTTTTCCCTTTTTATAAATATATTTAAGAGTTATTTTTGAGCGTACTGTTTACATCATTTGTGTTGGCGTGGGCAAAGACACAAACCGCTGTGGGAACGGTGTGCCTAACAAGAGCCCTCTGTTAGCTTTCATTGGAACTAAAGGCTGAAGAGTTTGCCGCACGATGGCGCTGGTTTGCGATATGGCTCAAACGAAAAGAAACCAGTCGCGTCCGCATATATGTTTTTATATACATAAGGTTGGCCATACGGTAAAACAAAAATGGATGTGAAGTTGGTAATGGTCTTAACTGTTATTTCTTAAAAATTGAAAAATTATACTCAAAACACAAATAATATAGCTTTACGTTGAACAAAGTATTGATTGTAAATTAGATTGTATGTCAAACTTCGTGCGAGCGTCATCATGCACGAGTTCGCAAAGTGGTTGTGCTGTTTATCTTATCATTTTGCACTTTGTTAATAGATACGAATGCAAAGAGCTTCGTGTGTAAGATGTGAACTTTTTCTGATAACGGAATGGTCTTCTTTTATCAATATTGATTCCGCTCAAAGTTCTCAATGACAATACATCGAATAAAATTATTTTTTAGCTTAAATATCTGAGCAATGGCACAATTAGTAGGTGCAGTTTAATAGTTACAACATCCGGCTAGCGAGCGATATACTACACTCCATTGTTACAAGTACAAAGTACAGCAAACTATCTGGTAAAATAGTTTATACAACAGTTTCTTTGTAAAAAATAAATAAATTATGATATAAATTATATACTAGAGTAATTGATGGAGGATTTTTATTGAACATTTGAACGTGCATGGATCAGCGATCTTTGCCGTCAGCAATTGATATCAATACTACTCTGGTAGGCCACAATTAGAAAAGCTTTATAATTGGCAAGCAAAGATTTTTTTCGAACTAAATACATTTGTCAGTTAGTATCCGAAAATATTTTTTTTAGAAACAAAATCATTGCAACGGCAATTACTGGTGGAATTTACTGTATGAATATCACCGATCTGGGCTTACCACATGGGTTATCATAGCTGTACATGATGTTAGTTTCAATCAGCTCTTCAGCTCAGCTTCCCACCGAATGATGTCATTAATATAGTAAAACAAACGTTTCCATTTTGCTTTGTCCATCATTGACAGATACTTGACGCTAATGTGCGACACTTCGCACGTTGTTACTTAAATCGATTAAGAAATGACCATCTAGCGAAGGTTTTGTGCATTTCATATACCAGCTCATAGCAATCCCAGGTACCGTTTCGCTAGTGGACGCATTTCTTAATAGAAATTCACCTTCGTTGATGTGGAGTTGCGGGGATTGAAAAGTTGGAGAAAATTAAGTTCACATCAGGACGTGGGAACTTTCAAAACAAGCTTTTTACTTGCAAGTTAACCCCACACAATCGAGCTATGAAATACACATCGCCCCTTTCGAAATGGTTAAGAAGTAATGCTCCCGATGGAGAAGGTAATTTGGTCGATTATGACAATTCCGCTTTAATGGGTCCCCTAATGGTTACCGTTATGTTGCGTAAAGGGTTGACTATTGTCAGTGAGATGACCTTCACCTACAAGTGCATTAACTCATTATCGTGCAACGAGCACCTAGTTCGCGTCTGTAATGAAACTGAAACCATTTGAAGTAACCAAGAAACGCTCCACAGAAGAAAGTGCCCACACTTTTCCACGTTTGGAATTCCACTGACCCAGTGGCTTTCAACGAAACAAAAAAAATAACATTTAATTTTCCCTTGTAACAAGGATTGTTCAAATCATTTAAAGTAATTTTCTGCAAGCCTAACTTTCATGGTCATTTTTCATTCGCTTTTGGGTCGTGTTTTATTTTTTATGCAGCGTTGTGATTACTAAAGCAATACATTAAAGTTGTTGGTCGTTCCTGAAGAATGTTGTTTCTTTATCGAGCACGTGTGTTGCTTTATGCATTTTGTGAGTTTCAATTCCATGAATTAATTTTCATTATAATATCGCTTAATTTTAAACGCTTTATACGGTTTAAAATATAATTGTTCAAATATTTAACAATGCAAACATATTGTTATAATTTTATATTCGTGAGACCATATTTTTCCATAGGTTGTTCAGAAGTTCTATATTTTTCCAATAATAGAACACCAACTACACGAGAAAAGAAACTGTTTTGGTTCTTTTGAATTACAAATATCACTTAACCTAAATCTAAACTGCGCTAGTAATTTACTCGATTAGACGATGTAAAGATCAATCATCGCTTTGCTTTTAAGATTCTAGTATGGAAGTGTGAGGAACACAAACGACCTGTCAACTTTTTTCACAACCCGGTATCCAGTACATCAAATGTTTACGCTGCTTCCTATATGCTAGAATGTTACAGGAAACATTCATTTCCATCGATAGGCTAATTTCCCTATCGGTTACAGCGCAAACCTAGTCAGCGTGTACAGAGAAAGGAAATGTTTGTATTTTTGTTGTTTTTTGCTCTCTTTATAGTTGCGTCTTGATTACAACTATACAGCAGCATTGGTTAATTTCGTATGAAAGAAGGAAATTAAAGTTTAGTTAGTGTGGTAACGTGTTCTTTGTTATGTGTGTGTGTGTTGTTTGTGAGCTCGCTGAATGGCTCAATGACAGCTAATTGAAGGAAACCAAGCGTGACCCAAGGGACACCTTCCTGGCGTTCGATTGTTGCGAGCTAGATGCAAACTAATTGGCCATTAACGGGTTTTCTTTGCTTATACATTTCATTTATACATTACATTTCATTCATTTGCTTATACAAACGTTCATTAGTATAGAACGTTTTTCAATTGTCATTGAACTAAAAATTTAATTGATTTCATTTGAATATAACTTTTCTTCACATGTCTAAGAATCAAGCATCACGCAATGGATGCATATAATCAAAAGACTCTATGGCTCTAAAATAAAGGATTGTTATAATTAAGTATTTTAGTGATACCTCACGACATTCACGAAAATCGTGTATGAGAACGGTAGTCAAGTAAGTGAACCTTTTTGGCAATCTAAAATAATTACAGCATTTATACGTCTTCATTTAGCGGTAGTCAATGTTCATAACGGATTATAATAATCTTCGTTCAATATCTTACATCGAATGACTTTTTCATGCGCTTCTTCTGCAGCATCGAAATGATTCATTAGTTCCATATTATTTGGAGTTTTTTGTGTGGCTAGAATCAACGGGTTTTTCGGTTCTTTGGCGACGATTTTTTTTTGCTGAATTTGCCACAAATTGCAAGCTTTATCCCATCACAAGCTAATGGCATACAGATGACAGATGAGAAAATGTTCCATGTAAATCCAACTGGTAGACAGACGACATGGTTGATCGTTCCACGTACTCTTATCCTTATCCTCTTAATTAACTAAAGATTATACGTATCGTTGAAAGTGTTTTATTAATTTGCTTGTGATTGCATACCACTTTGAATGATGTGTTTGATAAAATAAGTTCATTGTGCCCAAAAACGTTTGTTCCGTTTCGTTATGTCTTCTATTACTCGTGATAGTTTTAAAGAAAACGTTTAGATGTGTTGTTTTTCTAGTTTTATCGATATAATAATAAGTTATGTAAAATTGCTAATTTAATTCACCAGTTATGATGTTATTTTAATCAACTGCCTAGTTTTCCTCCAAGTCCACTGTTTCGTAGTCCATTGTATCTAAGTAAAATGTTGCAAATGTTAAATAGAAAATAATTAGTGCATTTTACTTTCAAGAGCAGCAAGTATGAAATACCCTATCGAGTGCAATAATGGATGAAGCGGTTAAACGGATGATTAATTTTTGTGAAACAAATCCCACCGAATGGGTGTAACCACAAAATTGGAAAAATTGTTGTATAGACCCGGCCCAAGAGTACCGCTAAATCCGGACCTTAAGCTTAACGATGCTGAAAGTTTCAATCAGGTCCACCGGTACAGCGGCAATTGTCCAAACGAACCTCCGGTACTGACTGTTGCCTAATTATGCTGGTAGGGTTGCAATGTCTCTACATGATCTTGAGGGATCGTCTTGTCTCGTCATGGTACAAATCCTTTCAGTATTAACCCTGTTTTTTTCTTAGTTTCGACAGACTACGGTTGCGTGCAAGATGGATGATGGAAGTTCTGTTCAAAACAGATAGTTTAAATAACCGTAGCTGAGCTTTATTATGGGCACTTCATTTCATTTCCTTTAGTCGGTCACACGATTTGATGGCTTCATTGAGGAAGATATTTTCCAGAAAATTGGTAGTAGCGGGAAAACCGAAATTTCTCCCAATCTGCGCTTATTACTCTCAACTGATTAATTCTCGCAAGTCTCTAACATTGTGTAACAAATCCTGTTAAAGTGATGGATATTTACGTTTAAGGTAAAGCTTTCATTTTATAGGTCAGCTAAAGGAACGTCGAAAATGAGGAACACTTGTTTGTTTATCTATCATAAAGCTTTGAGTTTTTCATTAAACGAAATATCACATTTATAATCAGTTGCGATTTTTGAAGAATTAAACCGCTTGATAAACGTACGCCTCGTATTATCACGTACGCCAGTATGAATTCATTTTTTTTTGTCAATCATTTAAAATTCAGCTATAACAAAACCCCCATTTGCGATAAGAAATGCATTCTAGAAAAATCGTTTCCTTTTACTTTATCGTTGCAATTTTTTTTTCTTTTTGTCGTTCGTGGATCTGTAAAATTTGCGAAACTTATCACGCATGATAAGAAGCCATTTCTTATTGTCACTGGTCACGATATTGCTGTAGTAGGAGGTATTCAGTGAAGGTAAATACCATTGTTAGATTTTCCCTGTTAACTTCGCGCGAACATGTATGGAAATCTCACACTTTTACGGATTCTTTGGCACAGTACTTTGTTGTGTAATAGGTGCAAATAATCGTGTGTTCTACTTAAGGACAAAGCGACCGAGCAATTTGTAGAATGGATTTGGTCAAACGGTGCTAAAATAGCCGCTTAAGCAATTGGTTTGCAAGCGAAGCCTGAAGGGGCTTCGTGATTGTTATTTAGGTTCAAACAGATTATTTGATTTATTTTCTTTGTGTTTGTTTGTTCTAATACAATTCACTAGGTTAAATAATTTAAAGTAATTAATTGCTTAACTGTTAAAAGTACATGTTGTTTTACATAGATTTTAAGGAAATCTATTATTATCTTCTTCTACTTCTCGGGTTCTATAACCTCAGTCGGCCTTGGCCTGCTATTTCTAGTTTTCTATGACTTGGTTTTACCAGTAGCTAGATATCGTCAGTCTTGCGTACGGGGAGGTGGTCCGGATGGAATACAATAATCTATTAAGTCTATTATTATACAAATTATTAGAAAAATGACTGACTATCCAGCGAATAACACAGGATTCAGGAAAACCTTCCGAGGTTGTAGTGATAAAGAAGATCTTCTAAGAGAAGATGTATCATTTTGGTCCTCCTTGTAATGTGTTGGTTTTAATAATCCGAGCTTTCGCAGTTACTGATTCGCTGTTTAGTCAATTTCTCTGTCTGGGGTGGCCCGGTGGTGATGCGACAACGGCGCCGGTCTTCACACGGCAGGACCGGGGTTCAAGTCTCATCTGTGCCGTTCCCCCATAGTGAGGATTGACTAACCAACTATGCGGTATCAATTAGTCTAGTAAGCCAGAAATGGCAGGCATGACCTTAACAGGTCAAGAAAGAAGAAGAGTCAATTTCTCTGTCACACGCGGGTCCTATACCGTAATTTTCTTCGGTTTAGGTGTATCATATATACAGGAGTTGAAGTGCCAATAGCAGACACTATTGTTTAGCCATTACGCCAGTACTACCCAGTTTATCAGTCCGAAAAAGTCAATGATTATTCGTGAATATATTGCAAACGAGGCAGTCAATAAATGCCATTGCAAATTTCTCAAATCCACAAGATAAACTTTTGAGCAGGTTGTGTGTTGCTCATACAACAAGGTACATTCTACCCGGTAAACATTCTACCCGATTAATGTCTAAATCTAGGTTTCAAATCTTCGTTCATTGTGCGATATACATGCTTCCTACTCGTTACTACTATTTGATCACGCTTTGAATAGCGATAAACCCTGTCCCATACCGTAGACTTAAAATGCGTCAGATGCACAAAGGCAAGCTTCCCAAAGTTTGCTTATTACGTCTTCCAATGTTTACTGAAATGGTTTTTAGCAAACTTTCGATTCCAAACATCGTTTAGCAATCTTTCTGGCTAATGACGTTTATTCATTTCAGTTACGTACTTCGATGCTAGGGTTGAGTTACTATTATTTTAAGTATTTACATATTGATTGCATTTTTTCTTATATTGAACAAGAAACACAATGTTCTCTCGCATTGAATTACAATGATAATTTGAAATTGCAACCGTACGCTTTGGTTTATCTCACCTGCAATCAACATTGCTCCCAAAACCTCGCTTCGCAAAAAAGATAGGGTTGAAAAGGTACACCAACAAAAATACTGCTTCTCTCTGTTGCACAATTTTCTTCCACGATCCGAAGCACGATTTTTGATATCGAAGACAATCAAATTGGGTACTTTTCGAGGCCAGTTATGAGTGTCGCTGTTTGGGTTACATGCTAGTAAAAAGCGTTCATTGTAAATGAAAGCTTTGTCGAGAGTTGGTTTCTACTGGGTGTTATCATTTAACTTGAAACGAAAAAGAGATTAAGAATGAATGTCTGTAACTGATACATTTTGATATGAAATATTATGTTTTTACTTAACAAAAAAGCACTTAAGTGCTTAAGTTACGTGTACAATCACTGCTGACGATTTAGGTTATTGTGATTCATTTTTTATTTAAATTACTATTTAAATAGTACGATGAAGAAGATATAACAGGATAAATATATAATGAAAGGATAAAGCCTCAAAAATAATGTCTTTGTTTGGCTTGGCTTCTCTCAACTACCGACACTAGATAGGATCATCATCTTTATGACACACAATACACACAGATGCCATTCCGCACATGATGACTTTGCTTGCGCACGGGCGTTGGCCACCAAAAACGTGACGTATCTTTGAATATGAATATGTGCGCGACTGCTCCATCATCGTCCAACCTTCTGCGAGTTTGCTCTCAACACTTACCTGACTGTCAATCGAGTAGAGCGGCGGTGGTGGTCGTTGTTATTCAACATTCGCAACAAACTCGGTAACTTGAAGGTTTGCAAAAAAAAAATAACAAGAAAACACGAAAAAAAAACAACTCACAAACAAATTGAACCGCACGAAAAGCCTTAAATATAGCGAAAAATCAACACCGTCGGGCGTTGCGTTGTTGGTTCAACAGTATTTTGCATTGACTGACAGACAGATGGACGCATGCACGATCAGTGCCAGCATTGGGAATGAATGTGTGAGTGCGTGTGCAGTATTGAATATTTCGTTTTTGCCAATTTTTGCGTTTCAAGTTTTTGCGGTACGATCGCACACCGCGCGAACGCAGATAGAGTTTGATGTGTTTACTGTTCGACCTCAAAAGCAAAAAATCCCATAAGGATGTAATATGATCTAATAGTTAGGTGGTATGCTTGTATGTTTCATACACCTTCATATACATATCTGTTATTATTTAGTCATGGAATAGTACGTTTGTAAATGCGAATAAAATCGACTGAAAGAGATGTAGACAATAATTTTGTTTATGCCATTTACTCATTTTACTGCAAAATTAATTTTTGTTCGTAAAATTCTTTCTGCAGAAATCGCCACCTTAAGTTTTAGTTTACATTAGCGTAGAACAACCGTTTAGAACAAACAATCTAAATATTTATTTTCCTGGCGATTACCTTACCTGCTTTCTCCACTGGTTGTTATACCTCATGTGCTCGATATTTTTATCTGTGGCAGGCAATAGATAATGAACCACATTCCTATCATCGTGATCTGTGCACGAAGAGTAAAATCATTCTTTCAGGTACGCCAATCGTTCGAAACCTGTTGTTCGATCGGTTGATCTGGGCTTGTTTATGATTGCAGAAAATTGCAGCACCTATCCTAGGTTTCATACTGCACTTGCATTTCTACTTGTTGTGCCCCTAGCATCATGTACACCTAGAAAAACGATAACAATATGCGCCCGTAAAGCCCTTGACCACCGGCGCGAGATCGACGCCGTTATAGATTGCATTTTTGCGTAACTGCTACACTGTTATGGCCTTATTAGAAGTGGGAAATGTGCTAAGGAAAAGCAAGAGTATAGCAAAGAAAACCTTTTATTTATCTCTCCACACCACATCGTGCAAGCAACTCATAAAAAAGAATGTGTTTACACACCGTTTCGTTATGTCTTCTATTGCTGGTGACAGTTTCAAAGAAAACGTTTAGATGTGTTGTTTTTCTAGTTTTATCGATATAATAATAAGTTATGTAAAATTGCTAATTTAATTCACCAGTTATGATGTTATTTTAATCAACTGCCTAGTTTTCCTCCAAGTCCACTGTTTCGTAGTCCATTGTATCTAAGTAAAATGTTGCAAATGTTAAATAGAAAATAATTAGTGCATTTTACTTTCAAGAGCAGCAAGTATGAAATACCCTATCGAGTGCAATAATGGATGAAGCGGTTAAACGGATGATTAATTTTTGTGAAACAAATCCCACCGAATGGGTGTAACCACAAAATTGGAAAAATTGTTGTATAGACCCGGCCCAAGAGTACCGCTAAATCCGGACCTTAAGCTTAACGATGCTGAAAGTTTCAATCAGGTCCACCGGTACAGCGGCAATTGTCCAAACGAACCTCCGGTACTGACTGTTGCCTAATTATGCTGGTAGGGTTGCAATGTCTCTACATGATCTTGAGGGATCGTCTTGTCTCGTCATGGTACAAATCCTTTCAGTATTAACCCTGTTTTTTTCTTAGTTTCGACAGACTACGGTTGCGTGCAAGATGGATGATGGAAGTTCTGTTCAAAACAGATAGTTTAAATAACCGTAGCTGAGCTTTATTATGGGCACTTCATTTCATTTCCTTTAGTCGGTCACACGATTTGATGGCTTCATTGAGGAAGATATTTTCCAGAAAATTGGTAGTAGCGGGAAAACCGAAATTTCTCCCAATCTGCGCTTATTACTCTCAACTGATTAATTCTCGCAAGTCTCTAACATTGTGTAACAAATCCTGTTAAAGTGATGGATATTTACGTTTAAGGTAAAGCTTTCATTTTATAGGTCAGCTAAAGGAACGTCGAAAATGAGGAACACTTGTTTGTTTATCTATCATAAAGCTTTGAGTTTTTCATTAAACGAAATATCACATTTATAATCAGTTGCGATTTTTGAAGAATTAAACCGCTTGATAAACGTACGCCTCGTATTATCACGTACGCCAGTATGAATTCATTTTTTTGTCAATCATTTAAAATTCAGCTATAACAAAACCCCCATTTGCGATAAGAAATGCATTCTAGAAAAATCGTTTCCTTTTACTTTATCGTTGCAATTTTTTTTTCTTTTTGTCGTTCGTGGATCTGTAAAATTTGCGAAACTTATCACGCATGATAAGAAGCCATTTCTTATTGTCACTGGTCACGATATTGCTGTAGTAGGAGGTATTCAGTGAAGGGAAATACCATTGTTAGATTATCCCTGTTAACTTCGCGCGAACATTGTATGGAAATCTCACACTTTTACGGATTCTTTGACACAGTACTTTGTTGTGTAATAGGTGCAAATAATCGTGTGTTCTACTTAAGGACAAAGCGACCGAGCAATTTGTAGAATGGATTTGGTCAAACGGTGCTAAAATAGCCGCTTAAGCAATTGGTTTGCAAGCGAAGCCTGAAGGGGCTTCGTGATTGTTATTTAGGTTCAAACAGATTATTTGATTTATTTTCTTTGTGTTTTTTTTTATTCATATAGAACGGCCTGGCCGTATTGCTTTTTTCTTTGTGCTTGTTTGTTCCAATTCAATTCACTAGGTTAAATAATTTAAAGTAATTAATTGCTTAACTGTTAAAAGTACATGTTGTTTTACATAGATTTTAAGAAAATCTATTATTTTCTTCTTCTACTTCTCTGGTTCTATAACCTCAGTCGGTCTTGGCCTGCTATTTCTAGTTTTCTATGACTTGGTTTTACCAGCAGCTAGATATCGTCAGTCTTGCGTACGGGGTGGTGGTCCGGATGGGATACAATAATCTATTAAGTCTGTTATTATACAAATTATTACAAAACTGACTGACTATCCAGCGAATAATACAGGATTCAGGAAAACCTTCCGAGATTGTAGTGATAAAGAAGATCTTCTAAGAGAAGATGTATCATTTTGGTCCTCCTTTTAATGTGTTGGTTTTAATAATCCGAACTTTCGCGGTTACTGATTCGCTGTTTACTCAATTTCTCTGTCACACGCGGGTCCTATACCGTAATTTTCTTCGGTTTAGGTGTATCATATATACAGGCGTTGAAGTGCCAATAGCAGACACTATTGTTTAGTCCACGCCAGTACTATCCAGTTTATTAGTCCGAAATAGTCAATGTTTATTCGTGAATACATTGTAAACGAGGCAGTCAATAAATGCCATTGCAAATTTCTCAAATCCACAAGATAAACTTTTGAGCAGATTGTGTGTGTCTCATACAACAAGGTACATTCTATCCGGTAAACATTCTACCCGATTAATGTCTAAATCTAGATTTCAAATCTTCGTTCATTGTGCAATATGCATGCTTCCTACTCGTTACTACTATTTGATCACGCTTTGAATAGCGATAAACCCTGTCCCGTACCGTAGACTTAAAATGCGTCAGATGCACAAAGGCAAGCTTCCCAAAGTTTGCTTATTACGTCTTCCAATGTTTACTGAAATGGTTTTTTAGTAAACTTTCAATTCCAAACATCGTTTAGCAATCTTTCTGCCTAATGACGTTTATTCATTTCAGTTACGTACTTCGATGCTAGAGTTGAGTTACTATTATTTTAAGTATTTACATATTGATTGCATTTTTTCTTATATTGAACAAAAATACAATGTTCTCTCGCATTGAATTACAATGATAATTTGAAATTGCAACCGTACGCTTTGGTTTATCTCACCTGCAATCAACATTGCTCCCAAAACCTCGCTTCGCAAAAAAGATAGGGTTGAAAAGGTACACCAACAAAAATACTGCTTCTCTCTGTTGCACAATTTTCTTCCACGATCCGAAGCACGATTTTTGATATCGACGACAATCAAATTGGGTACTTTTCGAGGCCAGTTATGAGTGTCGCTGTTTGGGTTACATGCTAGTAAAAAGCGTTCATTGTAAATGAAAGCTTTGTCGAGCGTTGGTTTCTACTGGGTGTTATCATTTAACTTGAAACGAAAAAGAGATTAAGAATGAATGTCTGTAACCGATACATTTTGATATGAAATATTATGTTTTTACTTAACAAAAAAGCACTTAAGTGCTTAAGTTACGCGTACAATCACTGCAGACGATTTAGGTTATTGTGATTCATTTTTTATTTAAATTACTATTTAAATAGTACGATGAAGAAGATATAACAGGATAAATATATAATGAAAGGATAAAGCCTCAAAAATAATGTCTTTGTTTGGCTTGGCTTCTCTCAACTACCGACACTAGATAGGATCATCATCTTTATGACACACAATACACACAGATGCCATTCCGCACATGATGACTTTGCTTGCGCACGGGCGTTGGCCACCAAAAACGTGACGTATCTTTGAATATGAATATGTGCGCGACTGCTCCATCATCGTCCAACCTTCTGCGAGTTTGCTCTCAACACTTACCTGACTGTCAATCGAGTAGAGCGGCGGTGGTGGTCGTTGTTATTCAACATTCGCAACAAACTCGGTAACTTGAAGGTTTGCAAAAAAAAAATAACAAGAAAACACAAAAAAAAACAACTCACAAACAAATTGAACCGCACGAAAAGCCTTAAATATAGCGAAAAATCAACACCGTCGGGCGTTGCGTTGTTGGTTCAACAGTATTTTGCATTGACTGACAGACAGATGGACGCATGCACGATCAGTGCCAGCATTGGGAATGAATGTGTGAGTGCGTGTGCAGTATTGAATATTTCGTTTTTGCCAATTTTTGCGTTTCAAGTTTTTGCGGTACGATCGCACACCGCGCGAACGCAGATAGAGTTTGATGTGTTTACTGTTCGACCTCAAAAGCAAAAAATCCCATAAGGATGTAATATGATCTAATAGTTAGGTGGTATGCTTGTATGTTTCTTACACCTTCATATACATATCTGTTATTATTTAGTCATGGAATAGTACGTTTGTAAATGCGAATAAAATCGACTGAAAGAGATGTAGACAATAATTTTGTTTATGCCATTTACTCATTTTACTGCAAAATTAATTTTTGTTCGTAAAATTCTTTCTGCAGAAATCGCCACCTTAAGTTTTAGTTTACATTAGCGTAGAACAACCGTTTAGAACAAACAATCTAAATATTTATTTTCCCGGCGATTACCTTATCTGCTTTCTCCACTGGTTGTTATACCTCATGTGCTCGATATTTTTATCTGTGGCAGGCAATAGATAATGAACCACATTCCTATCATCGTGATCTGTGCACGAAGAGTAAAATCATTCTTTCAGGTACGCCAATCGTTCGAAACCTGTTGTTCGATCGGTTGATCTGGGCTTGTTTATGATTGCAGAAAATTGCAGCACCTATCCTAGGTTTCATACTGCACTTGCATTTCTACTTGTTGTGCCCCTAGCATCATGTACACCTAGAAAAACGATAACAATATGCGCCCGTAAAGCCCTTGACCACCGGCGCGAGATCGACGCCGTTATAGATTGCATTTTTGCGTAACTGCTACACTGTTATGGCCTTATTAGAAGTGGGAAATGTGCTAAGGAAAAGCAAGAGTATAGCAAAGAAAACCTTTTATTTATCTCTCCACACCACATCGTGCAAGCAACTCATAAAAAAGAATGTGTTTACACACATAATTTGAGAATGTCCATAAAACGTTATGTATCTCTTAGGTAGCATCTCTGGTACGTTGCACTATAGATTTCATTGACTTTTGTACAATTTCGTGCCATCATTATCCGAATAGTAAAACGTTTCCATGCCAGATGGGGTATATCGAATGTGTCGAAATTGCTAGGAGCAGTTTTTAAGTGTGTTCTAGCAAAGTTACCCAAGAACGCACCTAGTTTCCCGCTGCAAAACTCGATCGGTATGTGCATCTCATAATGACCCATAATGCCATTCCATGAAGCATGCACGCTCTCAACGATGCTGGTAAGTGATCTGTTGAAAATGTTATTTTGTTCACGCGTTTCACTGCAAGAAGGAAGGAAGGACCGTTAGCAAGAGTAGAACCTGCTGGGAGGCGGGCATTTTTGCTGTGCAACTTTGGTAAAAACATAACTTTGGGGCGTGAGTTATGTTGCAAACAATGCATGTTTAATGAGATATGCAACGTTCCTTCGCTAGACGAATTATTATTCTGCATTCGTGCCGGAAAGCCTAGAAAGAAGCCGGCTGCAGTAAAAAGTTCTTGCCGGTTGGGAGCGATGATGCATCACGAAAACCGGCAAACCTGAGAAAACAATTACTTATACCGGTATAGGAGGCTATGAATCACTGCTGCTGCCTTGACGATCTTCTGGCGGAGTTGATGCACATTTATGAAGCTGTTTATTTGCTAGTAGAGAATTCCACTGGCATCCAAGACCGGTTCTTTCGGAAATAGGGATTTTTATAAACCACTTTGATACTTTCTGTTTCTCTCCGTGCCAATGACTAATGTGTCTCCGGCCGTCACTACACAAGGTCTCTTTACTGCTGCATGTAAAACAAAAAAAGAGAGAGGAGAGAGTTTACAGAGTCAGGCAGGAAATTTGAATGCTGAACACATCACTTTAAGCACACATGTCCATTGAAGTTCCTCCCCATTCGACAATACTGAAACCCTCCCGATTCAATGCTTGATCACCGTTCACGTGGCACGTTTGTGTGAGGAAACATTAAATCATAAATTCACTGTTTTTCCATGGGTCTTCTCTCCTCCCGTTGGTTCCGGCAATGAGGTTACGATAGTGATGCGTGTATGGCTAGTTTGACGTTAACGTTGGCAGATCGAGAACAACATTAGGCCGTTTTTACGGTAGTGCATCACGGAGAAGCTTCGAACTAACAATAGCATAGAATCAGGTCATTGAATTCATGATATGCTCATACAGCTTATTCATACCGATCTCTTAGCTTCAAATAAATTTGTTTAAAGTTTTTATTCTGAAAAAATTGCAAGTTTGAGCTCTTTGTTCACTTGGACAATTTTTGCAGCAGAGTACAGTGAAATTGAAAAACGTGTCCAAAATACATTGCTGCTGTGCCAAATTCCTTACCATGCCCAAGAGTCTGTTTCACACTGCCTCAAACTAATGTTGGCGTTGGTACAAGGTTGTTTGTTTTTATCTCCCTACAGGAGGTTTTCATGTTACCTCGTGGGCTCGCATTCTCCTAGAATAGTAAACTTCAATAAAAAGCACCAGCAAACCTGATGCTGGTGGGTATCGCCAGAGGGCGGTTTTTTGGTACCTATGACATTTTACTTTTTTTGCACTATTGATCTGAATCAAGACACTATGTCTTGGAAAAAATCAATTCAAGTAGGATCGTTAATCGTGTGCCTTGCGTTCATTTGCCTACTGCAATTCTCACGAGATTTTAATCAAGCCGTAGAGACACGATCGAAGTAGTCTAGCCATCCCCTAGTAACAACGTTTCCAAACATAGTACGAAAAAACTGTATTCGCATATACTCGAAGAACATAAGGCAGAAGTATTGGTGATACTACTGTTCCATTGATAAGAAAGCATTGATATTGGAGCAATTTGCATGGTTTATTCAAAACGTTTTAGCATTTTCTCTCTTGCTCTTCGCATTCTCTTCAAAAGTTGGAATGTAGCGCTCTCTGTTTACAAAGTTCGTAAGAATTCAGTTAGTATTCGTCCCAATCACATCCGCAAAAACCTCCAATTAATCATTAAAATGCGGTACTACTAGCCTAGAACCATGTGTAAAATGGAATTTGCAATTCCTCTGTCACGATTTTTTCCACGTCGATCCTGGTTGACAGTTAAACATATGTTCTCAACTTTTCAAACACGTTCTACCGTCGTTCGAAAGATTGTATGCTACCATCACCAGTCACCATTCTACTCGATGTTGTGTTAAGTCAGCTGGTTCTAGCATTAATACGCTCTCGATTGGTGGTAGCATTGCAAAATGGTTAGACTTCTCCGTTGCTTCATTAGACAATATCGAAACCGGAGACGATACCGCGACGTTGCGCGAGAGAGCATCAAGATTGTGATGGTATCAGTGCCAGCGATCGAAGAATGGCCTTTCCGTCGTTTTATCGTTTTGGTGACCGTTTAACACTTTTACTATGAGTATGTGTTATGTGTCATGTACATTCGTTGGGAAGGATGCGTGCGTGAAAGAATGATAAAGAGAGCCCCCATTCGTTGGAGAAGCGAAGCTAGCATGTTTGTGGAGCTGACCTCACAAATAGCGCTGAGCATTGAGTTAAAGAAATGAGAGAAAAAATCATCATCAGGGCTGGGCAACCTACATGATCCATTTGCTAGCGTGAATAAAAGCATATTTGTCTTGTGTTTTGTGAAACTTATGCAGTACAAGTAACAAGTGTTTTTTTAGGCGTACAATTAATATGTTAAAATAAGTCCACAACGTTAATAGTAAAATATCTAGTTGAATATTTCTCCTTATTACATATAAACATCTTATTTTTTAGTCCATTTTAACAAATCTAAACTGGTAATAATTTGATCAGTATAATAATTTAAGTTCATAGTTATTTCTAATTTTAGAATATATACTTCACTTCAAAGGCAAAGTTTCCAAAAATTGGTTTCCGTCATTAGATACGATACACCACAATTTTCTAACTTTTATTTTATTTGGCTTTAGTTTTTAGTTTAATGGTTTAACAACTACAACAACGAGGAGTATGTTTTGATCTGTTTTATGTTTTTTTTAAATTCTGATGTATTTTTCCATTAAACCGTTGAATTTTAAATTTCATCTATTCAATTATTTATTTATTTATTTATTTATTTAATGTATAGTATGACGGCCGGGGGCCGTATTGTCTCATCTATTCAATTGCTAACATACAAAAATAGGAAAATAAATGATATAGGGTAGGTGTACCAATTATGGACGAGTTTGTACAGCGTTTTCACTAAAAGTACAATTGTAAAGAATTTGCTGATCCAAAATTCACAAACTAGGGCTTTTTAGATAAGCAAACATTTCGTTTACATTTTCCTTATTAAATTTTGGAAATTGAATTCTTAATACAAAAGTTTTAGCAATTTTCCTAAACACCTTCGATGTACCAATTGTTGTGCTATGTGTGTACCAATCATTGTGCTCGTCCAAAAATTGAGTTAGAGTCGTTTAATCTAACAATAATCATTGATAACATAAAAATGAATGTTTTTTAGGAATTTACAATAACAAATAGTGAAACTGGTTGATTTTTTGACAGCAAAAATAATTATTGCTATTATTCGATTAATGGACTTTCAAAAATTGTGAAACTTGTAAGAAAACAAGGAAAACAAATAAATAATACGAATATGGTGTTAGGACATTGCTATTGGTCATATTTTTTCATAATTTCGATTTTTTCATCGATAGCACAACAATTGGTGCTAGCACAACAATTGGTACACTTACCCTAATAATCTTTCGGTCAAATCCATTCCATGATCACAATTTGATCCCGAACCGGTTTCTCAACCCTGGCCTACTGCGCTGAGAGGGAGCGCGTTTGGAATGCGTCGAACCGGGCGCCTTTTTGTTCGCGGTGTTAGTTTGTTTTCGTGTACACTGTCAGACGGTCGGTGCGGTTCGAATTGTGTGAGGTTTAGAACTGAACGCGGTTGGGCAAAAGTACTTAAATTAGTTTAAAAAAGATGCATTGAGAGCTTCATGCGCCGCCGTGTTTTCATTGGCGATTTAGTGTAAGTGTTCGTAAGAGTTGATGGTGTAAAAAAAGACGTGTCGTCTATCTGTTATCCGTTACCTATTATATCGAACGAACGGATATTAGTACGAATGTGTGTAGTGACAGATTAATCAATTATCGCTGACCAATTGTGTGCTTCCGACGGAATGTGGTGTGTGGTCAATCCTTTTAGAATGTTAACCGCAAATGCAAAGCCATGTGTGATGTGTATGTGTGTTTGTATATGTGTGCTGAGGTCAGTCCGTCTGACGTCCGTTCGAAGTCGTGAGAGCGTGAGTCAAAATCGAATCTCCTGAGTGCGTTGTGCCGTCAGCTGTCTCCACGTCCGCCGCGTGTTCCGTCTCCATTGCGCGCCGGTTCAACCATCATCATGTGATACATAATGTAGTATTTATAGAAATTCTCAGTAAAATCCAATCGGCGGCAGTTCTTCGGCACGTTCCGAAAGGTTTGCGCTTACTTACGCGTTGCGGCTTTCGAGCGCCTTCAAACGCGTTTCCTGTCTGCCAGCGGAAAAAAATCGGTGGTGTATAGTGCAAAAAGTGCACTAAATAGTACTCCGTGTGTGTGTGCTTCGTTGATATGATTGATTGAATATTGTAACTTCACGCTACGATCTTCGAATGAAGTAACATGTGTCACATATCCTTTATTTTCGACCGATGTGTGTTTCCGGCGATGTTTGCCTGACACAATTGGTGAAAAAAAAATCGCTGACAAACTCCACAGCAATACAGGACAATCGTGAAGTAACCGTACACAGGAATGTGCACGGTAGAAGTAAAATTAGAATTTGAGATTGTTTTACTGAAAAGAAAAAAATGAGGTGACAAACCAAAGAAAATCTTTTTGGTAGATAGTGAAAATACATGCGGCATGTGAAAAAGCTTGCCCTGACGGGTTTGGTTTTTCTCAGTGCGAAACACAAAGGTCAAAAAAGTGTAGTTGCTCGATTGCGTCGCCTTAGCAACAACAGCGTAATTACGTGATTCACTCAATTACATGAATCCTTGTTGAAGTGTGCGGTGAAAAAGCAAATGATCAAATCTATTCTTCAATTTTTAATGGATTAATGAAGCTAGTGAAGTGAAGATTTATCATAATCATATGTATTTAAACCTTTGCAGAGTACGAAATACGTTAACAGCAGCAGCAGCATCATAAGCAATCAAGGAGAACAGCAACACAAAAATACTTCCAACAGGAACTCTCTTCTCTCATCCCAATACTAGAAACCCTTACAAACTGCATCTCGCTCTCTTTGGAGAGTATTGTTTTATAATAATACATAGTTTTCCAAGGACATACACAAAAGCTTAACAATTTTCTTAGCGCCGGTCGTATTGTCATTATCGCAATCGGAAACCAGAGAACATTCGCGGGCCATCATCGGCCCCCCGATCGCCCGATGGATGATGTGTGCGTGTTGATTTTCGTTCGTAGAAAGCGCGTTGAAACAAAAGCCAACCAGCGTCATTGCGAACCAACCAAAACTCCCACCATGATAGCGTTGGTCAGTTTTGTCGTGGTTTTTTTAGATTTTCAATTTCATTACGTTGCCGAAGCCGAGTTCGGCGGTGACTATTGGTTTTGTTGTTGCCGTACACCGCAACAACGATGCCACTTACCCCACCCACGACAACACACGTGCGCGGGGAAAGTGGATGTCTGTCTGAGCGTGGGGCAGTAGATTTTTCGAATTCAGAGGACGAAAAACCAATGGAGAGAAATTTGGTCTGCTGCTGGTTGAACTCATCCAACCGATGAGAGGGAAAAATTGACCACCACACACACAGCTCTTTGCTTACCACCCCATTTTCCTTTCTGCCCAGCTCGATGCGTTGTAGGTAATGTCGGCCGGCGGCCTTGGAGTATTCGTGAGCTGTGTGCGTTTTCCTCCACAGCTCAAATCTATTCCAGCGCTATCACGTCTGTGGTTGAATGCAATCGGGTAAAGGAAAAAGACACCTGCATTCGGATGTGTTTGCTTGTTGCGTCCAAGCAAAATGAATTGTGAAGGATCAATACGGAAAAAATACACACCCATACACAACGGTGGATGTTGATAAACCAGTGAAGAAAAAACACTGTATCATGCAACATAACGATCGACACAAACGACGCCACAACTCGCCTTTGCAGTGAAAAACGTTTTTTCCGTGTACAATTTCTATTGTGGGCCACGTGCTGTGAAAATAGAAGCTTAGGTGCGCATCGGTTCGGCATAGTGGGTGTGTGCTGAGCGTTAAGCCATTTTCCTTATTTCACTCACTGACTCGATCGCAATTGATGATCACGTACTACTTTTTCCCTTTTCTTGCATTGTGGATAAAGCAGATATCATGATGGGGAGACAGGAGATTGATTGGAAGGAGAAACCTTGTTTTCTTTTAATCTCCAGACCTGGCATCCCACTATCACTGCTCGTGTTGTGTACCGCGATAAGATTAAGGTATCACTTTTTAAAACCCTTCCATGCCCTCCAATTTTGAACGAGAAGTCGAGAGGCACGAAGGGAAGACATTTTAATGCCACCACCAGTTGAGATAACAAGTTACACTTGAACGTGAGGCGGCGACGGATGCAACACTGGGTCGATTGTGGTTGTTGTGTGGGTTACGTTAATTGGTGACGCGTGTTTTTGCATGGCCAATGGAACAAAATCAAAATCACACTGTTCAGCTCCCATCAGCTGCTTATGATGAGTTGATGAGTAAACACATAAACTTCGGCAACAAAACCCTTACCTGCGATGTTTTTTGTGGGGCGACATCTATTAAATGTTGTGTGTGTTCTGTATAAATGTTTGCAAAAAGAATACATTGATAAATAATCTTGCGTAATTTAACAGGAACGGCTCTAGTCATCTTTTTCATGTACCCAAAGCCTCTATAAATAAACGATATAAAAAAAGAATCTTTTTCATGAAACAAATAAGCAGGGGATTTTATTTACCCCTTTATCAATTGCCATTTTCCAGTAAGGTGCATGATGTCATGTTCGTTCGAAGTTTTTTGTTGTTGTACTTGCCCCATCTAAACACTGATGCTATCTGTCGAGTTTTACAGAGAGTTTACAGTTCAACACTTTAAGATTTTCATTTTGATACTTTAAGAGTGCAAGTTAGTAAACTCTTTGAAGTAACAAAAAATATTTGAAATTCTTTGCAATGTCTACTATTATGTAAACTTCATCCAAAGTATATCTAAATCCGTTCAAAATTAAAAACTTCAAAAAAAATTATCTCAAAAACATGTTGCAGTAACAAAGTACGAAGCCATTTTTCCCAAAAATAACAATTCGACTCTCCTGCGTGATCACCTGAATTTAGGCTAAATGTAGGCAAATGTAGACCAAACAATTATTTTTATAGCAGTAAAACAGTCCTTATTTTTTCAGTTTTCTGCCTAATGGATGTTTTACAAATTCACAACAATGTACGAGTTTACGATTTTACATGTAACTTAAGGCAAGACATAAATTTTAAATATATCCGACCCATCAACGTTTAAAAGGTGTCAACTAATTCATCGACAGTACTCTGATGAGATGTTCTACGCAATCTGATAAAATAGGTTAACTAATGGTTACCACAGAACCATAGGGGTAATTCGGTTGGGGAATGCTTGACCGGTGAAAATAATGTCAATTGCATGTTCGACAAAACCCATTATCATAACCGCTAGGCATTGTTGGTCATGTTTAATAGCTCTTTTTACACTCAACGTTGTCTCCCGTGAGCCCACCTTAACAATTAGTAAAATAATCATCACTTCTTTAACGGCAGATAAGCGATGCACATTTTTTCCGTCCAAAGTAAAGTGAAGGCTTGAGTCGTCGGATGACCACAACGCTCTTCAACATGTCAAACATACCATCATTCGGGTCAACGCAGATGAAAGGGGTGTTAATGATTCGTTTCGTGGTCAAATAATTTGCGCCTCCCTCTACGGTGCGGAAGAAAGTGTTGTCCGAATCGTTAGCCAGCTATTATTATTCTATTGACTCGTGTTGCTCTTCCTGTGACTTTTTTTTCAGTTATGTCTCTACTTCATTCTTTCTATGAAACATTAAACATAACTGTTAATGCTGTACATGATACCGCTTCATGTCGAAGCTTTTGTAACCCATAAATTGAAATAAATGCGGCTCTGAATAGCGGTTACAGCAGGTAAAGAGAACATTTTAAATAACACAGTATTTCGTGCCTCATAGAATGTCGTATTATTTTGGAACAATAGATCGCACTATAAAGGAGCAAAATGATGTTGCTCACATTTCATCACATTTGGGTTCGAACATTTATTTCCAAAAACGGAAGTTATGCCCCCAATATAACCTGAGTGATGTATACATTCTTGACGATTGAAGTTCCTTAGCACTACGACCAGACATGGGTGTATTTGCTTGATTGCTCTTTTTTTCCTTTGCCATTCAAAGCAAACAGACAACATCTTAGACAATCATCGACCCTAAACAAAGTTTGTTTTCGGAAGATGAACTTGAAAATTCCTGACGCGATAGGGGAACGAACACGTTCTTTCGGCTATATAACATTAGTTTTCTTGCCTTCGGTAGGAACAGCAGAAGTAAAGGAAGTTGAGAAGAATAGCGTAATGCTTTCTGATTACCTTAGGATAATGTTTACTCAAAATGAAGACTACGAGGCCACCATCTCATGGGACTAGCAACGAGTACGGTAGCTATGAATCTATTTTGGGAAATTTCCTGAACCTGGAATTCTAGACAGTGCTTCCGTTCGGTTAGTGATGGAATTTACACGAGGGTATCTTAATACACGTTGGGTCAGGATTCTGTAGTTAATGGTTGTTTATTTTCATCAAATAAGTTTGAATGTAGCATTGATAGAAATAGCAAATTTTATTATGATACAGACTTTCGCTAGTATTATTTTATCATACAAAAAGAACAGCGCGGCCAACTTAAGTCTAAGTAGCTTATCAAGCAAAAAGCTAAAAATCCATTTATAAAATATATCAAGTACAATCTACAGCTAGCGACGTCTGTACATTTTTCTTGTAGGTGTGATGCAATAAAAGACGAAATAATTCTGCTGAA